>KZ308121.1:1138990-1171284 GCA_000376725.2 Ladona fulva
CCTTTTAACAATATTTGTCTTTTAATAAAGAAAAAACGCGTACGTTTGCTGGGAATTAGTATTCTAACTATCAGCACTCGATAATAAATAGAAGCACTAATGACCTATGCGGGTAAAAAAAATACGCCCGAAAGCCGATTTGAACCTTAATCATTGGCTACCAAGATCCCAAGATGAGGAAGTCGATCGCCCTTTGCTTTCTTCACCGAGCCAGAATTCTATGAGCGGAAAACGTCTAACTAGTTACACAAAGAAATACAATTTTTAAGACGAATCTAGCTATACTATAGCTGATGAAAATAGTGTAATTTTGCTGCTAAAAAGAGATATTCGGATATGCACATTGTGCAAAAAGAGACATTCGGATTAAATCCAAAGCCGCCATATAGAAACACAATTTTTTTATCTTTCCAAACACGAGTCCACAAAACACATTTCTCTTTGCCTCCCTTCTGAAAGGTATCTCCACGAACAGGGGAAGACAGCGTGATTATAGGGATTACCATGGCAGATAATCCAACGGCGATGAATGAGAAACGACAAACCCGTCCAATAACATCCCGATATTCGCAGGAAAAGGTACGAAACGAGAAAAAAAAAACTTTCGTGACAAAAAGGGCATGTCCCTCGACAAACGTGAATAGGCGTCGCGCAGAAAACAAGTTCGCATTGACAACGTGCCACCGACGTAGAATAGAGCCACGCGTAGGTGGAGGCGAACCTTCCACACCTTTCCCTTCGGCACCCTGATGACGTATTACACACCACGACGCATTGTCCCACCCCGTTGCGATGGAAACGAAAACAAAACACTCGCGCCCCGCGAAAGATAGGGGATGAATATAGGGGAGAAGGAAACGCGGAGAAGGGACGGGAAAAGAGGCTGCGGGAAGCCGAAAAACTTGGGGGCGTTCCGTGAGCATAACCGTGGGTGGGGGCATATGAAAGGGGGCCTAAATAATTACCGGGGCGAAATCCAGGAGTGGTAGCTCCCCTTTTGGAATACTCCCCCATATTATGAAGCATCCGACACTCACGCCCTGACTCCCCCAACAACCAGAACACGCTTTCGCATCCCTCCTTCCCTTCACCACCTACGAGCCTTTCTCCCCGCGCTTCCAGCGCACCCTAACGACTTCCCAGATACTCCACGCCGAGAAGCCTCCAGTGTTATTGTTGGGTCCGCAGGATTCAACCACGATACAGGCTCCCTGTTAATCGGATCCGATGATACTGTCCGAATCAATCTATTTTAATTGTTCATTTTCAGATCTAACCACGATATTCGTTAACAAATTAACCGAGTATTTAATAAATGATACATTAATAATTGTTTTAAAATAACTAATGCTATTACATAATATAAGATATGCTGATGATGCAGTCTTGATTGCAGGAACTATAGAAGATTTCCAATGATTGGTTGAATGCATGAACATTAAATGTAATAAGTACAGTCTTAAAATTAACGTGAAGAAAACAAAATTTATGTACGAATTCTCATGATCTCAGAGTAAATCTAACAATTAATAATACACAAATTGAACGAGTACCATATTATAAATATCTTGGGACATGGATTACAGACTCCTGTGATGAAATAAAGGAAATAAGAAGTCGTATTGAAATTGTCCGAACAACTTTTAATGCCATGAGGAAAGTTCCTCTGCGATCGTGACATAACCCTAGAACTAAGATTACGTATGCTGCGCTGTTACGTTTTCTCCACCTTCTTATATTGAGCTGAAGCCTGAACACTAAAACAGAATAGTATAAAGAAAATTGAAGCCTTTGAATTATGGTGTTACAGACGAATTCTAAGGATATCATGGACAGAAAGAGTGACGAATGCTGAAGTACTACAAAGACTAAGCAAAGAACGTGAAGTTTTAAGAACTATCAAAATCAGGAAACTCCAGTATTTCGGTTACATTATAAGAGGCGTAAAATACGAACTACAAAGGAATATCCTGCAAGGAAAAATAGAAGGGAAGCGGAGCAGAGGTAGAAAAAGAATTTCCTGGATGGACAATTTAAAAAATTGGTTTAACTGCAACTCCACTGAACTCTTTAGAAGGGAAAAAGAAAGATGAATTGGCCATGATGATTTCCAATCTCCGATAGGAGTGGCACCGGAAGAAGAAGAATGATAACAGATTTCAGGATTATTTCACGAAGCAGTATCTCAATTAACCGATCCAGACAAGACTGGCTTCATAGGAAAATTTTAGATATTAATAATAATTTCTAAATACGAGATGATTTAACAGATTACATCGCATGCGAGTCTTTAATAAACTTTAATATAAAACTTTTACCCGTATCACGAAGTATTTTATTCTGCGTCGAAACCATATCCGCTTAATAAAATATTTCGTAGTAAAATATTTCGGGTAAAAGTTTCAACTTCTCACTCTTTATGTTTATAATTTCTTTTATGATCAGATATATTGCCAACCACAGTTGACATTGTACCAAAAGTTCAGTCGAAACGTATATCTAACATTCTTCTATAGCGATAGCTTGCAATATTTTTAACAGAAACAAATCATCGATTATGATATTTAAATATTCAAATATTAACACTTTCATCATTATAGCAAAGTATTTACAATGATGAAAGGCGTCAACAAACATATAAAAAGATAAGCTGAAAGAGAGTTCAATTATCCTGTACCTCTGTTACCCTGTTAAATACGATATACTGAAATTTTAAGAGATGTCTTTGTGTTGAATGAAAATCTTTTTCCCAGTCTATTCAAGAACCGAGAGTTCCCACTTTATCTTCTGGAGAAACTCAATACTTCAATTACTTCACGCGACACTTAACTTATTACCAAGAATTCTATCAGCTGTGAACAAGTGATCGATCGCCAAGATACTACTCCTACTACATATAAACCCTTCTTTTAACAATTATTTCTCATATTAACAATCTTCAAGCTGCCTTTATCTGGGATCAACCAGTACTTTCACCGAAGTAATCATCTAAATTGCTTTAACAAAGGGCATAAGAAAATAACCTACCCAGATGTATTTAATATTACTGATTTTAGGTATAATTAAATGCTAAACATTCAATAAATTCAAAACGCATAACTTTCTGGTTATACTTGCTGATCTTAGCTCGAGAAAAAAACCGCGAAAAGATACCTCAAGTCCATGGAAGCATATTGTATGTTTCGTGGAAATAATTCCGAAGGGAACTGCAGCCAGCATGAGTTAATGTAACGATTAAAACTTTCCCTGGAGTGTAAGAAGTGAAATCATACCGTAAGTAAGAAATAGCCTCCATAAGAATTCTCAAGATTGCAGGCAGGGGAGAGTGATGAGAGTGAGTCTCAAGACTGTTTCAAACATTAGGTAGGATAAGTATGTAAGCTCCCGGATAGCCAAGTGGGCAGCGCATTCGACTTAATTGAAAGCAGTCCCGGGTTCGATTCCCTGTGGGGGCCCACGTGCGAAATAACTTCAGTTGTCGAAGCACTTTTATTGCCACTACTACTTGACTGTCCGTTCTCTTGAACATCTGTTCGTTTGAAGCGAGTTGATACATTTTATACACAAAGTCATTAACATGCAATTATATAGAGGCCGCTTCAAGCCAAAAAACCAAAGTAAAGCCCCAACTTTCGGGCGATAGACTTTAAGGATGTTCAAAGATACTTTTTCTCGAGAATGAAGCAGTTCCAACAAACAAACAATTCCAACAAACAATTTCCAACAATTAGGAATCGCCGTAACGAAGGGTTCGCTAATTACTAAAAAGTTATAAGTTCGCTAATTACTAAAAAGTTTGCTAATTACTAAATTACTTTTAGGGGATTACTTCATTAACATGGTTAATAAGGGCAGTAACGATACTTAATGCTTCCGGTCAGCTAATACCCTGAAGATGGGTCAGAATCCGTAACGTCTCCACCAGACCCTGGTATGAATCTCCAGAGAAGCAATAAAAGTTATATTAGCCCTAAAATTGAAACCACAATCTCACTTGCGCTACCTTGATGAGCACCTGTGACAGGAGAGGTATCTCATCAATCCTCAGAAAAGAAACCGTGAAATAACACCACTTCCTCACCAATCAGCAAAACATCATCTCGAAACACGGCAATTAACTCGAGCACCTCTCCAGAAGCTACAATTTAAGAAACCCCATCGCCCGCGAACGGAATAAAAGGGAGGCAATGAGAAGGGCGATGATTCGGCACACTCTTCCAGGAGCTGCACCCTTAAAGGAGACTTCGGGGGTGATGATTCTTTTTTCGGGAAAAGCCCGTGCGCGGGCGTTGATTCGCGAGCACGCGCCCGAATCATTTGCGGCTGGTGACTGCAGACACTTGAACTCCCATTGTTATTGCCTTTCTGGACGTTGAGGGGAAGGAAGACAATGGCGCGGATTTTCTTTTTTAATTTTCAGGGGCAGAAGGGCTGAATGAGCCATGATGTCGGGAAGTCTTTTTAAGGGTTGGGTGAAGAGACCCTGAGGGGGGCCAAGTAAGGAGGGGTAACTGAAAAGGCTTTCCCCTTGTTTCCGCATCGATCCATTCGGAGTCTCGCCATGTTAAGCGAATTATGAATGGGAGATGGTCTTACCGCCCGATTTCCAAGACGTAAAAACGGTAGACTGGAATTTCGTGAGCTTGCCTCGAGCGCAATTTACTATTAGTTATGTGAATATAGCTGAGGCACTGCCTTTAAGGGAACAAGTAATACATTCCCTTTTTTAAGGGAACAAGTGATAAATTCGTTAAAGGGATGCNTTTCAAAGAAATCTAAACTTCGATTCTCTAAAACCAGAAAACTAGCGCAGCATCCATTGATTCAACATCATTATGAACAAAGCAGATAAATAGGAAAAATAAGACACAACATGACGATAGCTCATTTGAAGAAAATAACTAAAACTACAACAATGTGAAAGGTCATTCACATGCACCAGCTATGCCATAAATATACGTAAAAATATATCAAAACGTGAAAATGTGAGCACAACTTCAGCCAAACGCTTTCCGATACATTCAAATAACATTCCAGATGGACCCTGCTTTGGCCAAAATCGCCCAAGATTTGCGGAAAGAAGCACAGCAGCTGTAGATAATGGTTTTCTGCACCCCTGATGTTCAATATTTTCTCCAGCATACATGCATGCATCCCCTACAAAGGGACTGAAGAATTGCTTTCCTTCCGAAGCTAAGTAGTTACATCATTACGAAAATGGTATGGGAATCTATAAGATGTGTCATTAACGTAGAGAGATTTTCTAAAGGGTTCCTCTCAAGACTGTTTCAAACATTAGGTAGGATGCTAGTATGTAAGCTCCCGGATAGCCAAGTGGGCAGCGCATTCGACTTAATTGAAAGCGGTCAAGAGTTCGATTCCCTGTGGGGGCCCACGTGCGAAATAACTTCAGTTGTCGAAGCACTTTTATTGCCACTACTACTTGTCTGTCCGTTCTCTTGAACATCTGTTCGTTTGAAGCGAGTTGATACATTTTATACACAAAGTCATTAACATGCAATTATATAGAGGCCGCTTCAAGCCAAAAAACCAAAGTAAAGCCCCAACTTTCGGGCGATAGACTTTAAGGATGTTCAAAGATACTTTTTCTCGAGAATGAAGCAGTTCCAACAAACAAACAATTCCAACAAACAATTTCCAACAATTAGGAATCGCCGTAACGAAGGGTTCGCTAATTACTAAAAAGTTANAAAACTTTCCCTGGAGTGTAAGAAGTGAAATCATACCGTAAGTAAGAAATAGCCTCCATAAGAATTCTCAAGATTGCAGGCAGGGGAGAGTGATGAGAGTGAGTCTCAAGACTGTTTCAAACATTAGGTAGGATAAGTATGTAAGCTCCCGGATAGCCAAGTGGGCAGCGCATTCGACTTAATTGAAAGCAGTCAAGAGTTCGATTCCCTGTGGGGGCCCACGTGCGAAATAACTTCAGTTGTCGAAGCACTTTTATTGCCACTACTACTTGACTGTCCGTTCTCTTGAACATCTGTTCGTTTGAAGCGAGTTGATACATTTTATACACAAAGTCATTAACATGCAATTATATAGAGGCCGCTTCAAGCCAAAAAACCAAAGTAAAGCCCCAACTTTCGGGCGATAGACTTTAAGGATGTTCAAAGATACTTTTTCTCGAGAATGAAGCAGTTCCAACAAACAAACAATTCCAACAAACAATTTCCAACAATTAGGAATCGCCGTAACGAAGGGTTCGCTAATTACTAAAAAGTTATAAGTTCGCTAATTACTAAAAAGTTTGCTAATTACTAAATTACTTTTAGGGGATTACTTCATTAACATGGTTAATAAGGGCAGTAACGATACTTAATGCTTCCGGTCAGCTAATACCCTGAAGATGGGTCAGAATCCGTAACGTCTCCACCAGACCCTGGTATGAATCTCCAGAGAAGCAATAAAAGTTATATTAGCCATAAAACGGAAACCACAATCTCACTTGCGCTACCTTGATGAGCACCTGTGACAGGAGAGGTATCTCATCAATCCTCAGAAAAGAAACCGTGAAATAACACCACTTCCTCACCAATCAGCAAAACATCATCTCGAAACACGGCAATTAACTCGAGCACCTCTCCAGAAGCTACAATTTAAGAAACCCCATCGCCCGCGAACGGAATAAAAGGGAGGCAATGAGAAGGGCGATGATTCGGCACACTCTTCCAGGAGCTGCACCCTTAAAGGAGACTTCGGGGGTGATGATTCTTTTTTCGGGAAAAGCCCGTGCGCGAGCGTTGATTCGCGAGCACGCGCCCGAATCATTTGCGGCTGGTGACTGCAGACACTTGAACTCCCATTGTTATTGCCTTTCTGGACGTTGAGGGGAAGGAAGACAATGGCGCGGATTTTCTTTTTTAATTTTCAGGGGCAGAAGGGCTGAATGAGCCATGATGTCGGGAAGTCTTTTTAAGGGTTGGGTGAAGAGACCCTGAGGGGGGCCAAGTAAGGAGGGGTAACTGAAAAGGCTTTCCCCTTGTTTCCGCATCGATCCATTCGGAGTCTCGCCATGTTAAGCGAATTATGAATGGGAGATGGTCTTACCGCCCGATTTCCAAGACGTAAAAACGGTAGACTGGAATTTCGTGAGCTTGCCTCGAGCGCAATTTACTATTAGTTATGTGAATATAGCTGAGGCACTGCCTTTAAGGGAACAAGTAATACATTCCCTTTTTTAAGGGAACAAGTGATAAATTCGTTAAAGGGATGCAAAGTAAAGAGATAGAAATGTCATCATCTATTTTTTATGTAAAGGCTAAGAAAACAGTAAATGCTATGTTCTGCTGGTACTGGTCCGCGTGATTAACCAATCCTTTATACCACGGCAGGACTGTATAAAAAAATCATTCTTCTTCAAGTTTCTATTGTTCGCGTTTACTTTTGGCAAAATCTTTGAAAAATAACTCCATTCTGAACCAAAACACGATCTACTATCAATTAAACCACATGGAAGAGTATTACAAACATAAAAAAACAGCGAACCACTTGGTTAGGCCCAAGTGCGCATCTATCACCATGGTGATACGATATACCTGACGGCTGGGGTAGAATCATAATCGACAACAACAAAGATAGATCATGTTGCAGCAATCGAAAATCAAGGGAAATAAAACACTAATTAAATAGATGATGGAATAATTTGAGCAACGATCCTTTCCGAAATTTACAAATCCTATGAACTTCAAGTACTCTTAAATTAAAATGAAACATGAAATACGAGTCTATATCACAATGTGAGGAAAGTAAATAGAACAACGCTTTTGCGTACATACGTAGATAACGGAATCGTTTTACAAGTCCGCTTCATTTTTCAAACTAACCAGGGAATGAAGTACTTCCAGAATCCTCTCCTCAACTTCGTTACTCCAATTAATGACGCAACTTCCAACGATGATCAGGGATGAGGACTATATAATAAGTATTCATATAAACCTACATAATCCCGGAAAGAATGGGTGAGGAGGAGGTCATTAATTCGAGACGAAAGTTTAAATGTATCCATGGAAACTGATGAGAATTTGTGGGAGGAATGGTTGCGAGGGAAGAGAAATCTCCCGGAGAAGCAGCGGTTGGATAAGAATACGTTAAATGGATGAGAATTAAGAGGAGAGGGGGCGGGGCAGAAAATTAAACGTGGGTTCGTGAGAACACAGGAGGATTACGCAACGACAATAAAAAATAATTTGAGCTCGGCGGGTGTGGCAAAAGCGGACAGCGCTTCTGCTAACATTGGGGACGTGGTTAATCTCCAATATACACACTGTTGCATCCATTTCCTCCTCTCCTTTTTCTACTCCGATAAAAAAAATATAGCAGAACGGTATTGAGTGCAAACAAAAAACAAAAAAGTTCTGGAATTCGAACTGCTGCAAATGTTTTTGACTGATGAAAGTTCGCAATCAGCGATTGAAAATAAACGACGCGTGCATACAATTACGACTGTTTCAACAAGTTTTCTACTTCATATAATTTTAATGTTGCCTTCGAAATGTGAAAGGTGAAATCGAAACGGTAAAATTATATATTACGCTTAAAACGGTAATCAGCGGGTTTAGCTCCAAAATATTCAGCTAGAATAGTTTATGATTGGCGTTAAATCACTGTTTGAACAAGAATGCCATATCAGGCGATATCAAATATGATCCAACCAATAGATCTTTTCAATTTGCAATTAATTTCTCAAATGCAAGAATGGCATTCTCACTGACAAACACTTAGTATCACTTAACCCTTTGAAATTTATCGCTCTGTATTACAAATTAACATTTCCCTAAAGTAAAGTAAAATTAGTAAAAAACGAAACTGATAATCATAATAACAAGTAAACGGAAAAATTGATTTTAGTTTTATGAATTGTTGTCAACTCCAAAATTAGCTATTGGAGAAACCTTATCTCAAATTTATAAGACACAATACACATATATAATGGCGCAATACTCAATATTAGAATGAGGTTCCTAGGTGAAGGGCATAAATACGATAATGAAACTTCTGAACTTCTTCGTAGACTTTAAACTTTAAAAATTCTGTGGAAGAGTATGAAAATGAATTTTATTCCCATTATGATACAATCCTCAGTTTTCGGTAGGTGCCTTGTATTTCCTTTCATCTTGCTGACACAAATTTCCTTTAACAGACATCAACTCTCGTCTATTTCCTTCAACGGATCATTTATAATTGATACAAGTTTTTGAGTAAATGCCTTGAAGGTATCGCTTTCTCGAAATCATTATCGTGCGCTATAGCCCACCCAACCGGATGCGATTTTCAGCTATTTTCTAAACTCGCTAATTATCTCTAAGTTCTACCCTCTAGCGCTTGCAATCATAACTTCCTAAAGTTTCTAAAAGATTCAGCGAAAGTAAAATGATGAGAGAGTATTAGGGAGGATTACGATAGGAGAATATCTTGCTGACAATGTGATTCCTGGAAAAACTTACGTATATAGATTACGTATATAAGATCGTATCAAAGGTAAANTTGTCACTGCTTCTCTCGCCACGCCCCACATCTTCTTATCTCCCCTTCGTGCCTTTCTATTTCCGTCTTTTCACTCCCACGCACGCCCCACCAATTCCCTCGCCACTACGTTTCTTCTTTTCCCCACCAGGAGTCACTTCTATCTCCCTCCTCTATCCCGACTTATTCATTTTACATTACTTATTCCGTCGGCTACAGCCACCGCGCCTGCAACCCTCGAATTCGTGGAGGAAATATTCACGAGCGACGTTACTCGCTCTGTCATAATGTGTATTTCCGACGCTGCTCTTTGTGGGCGTGTTTACGCCTCTCTTTCTTTCGGTTGTCGTTCTTTCTGACGTTTCTTCTTATTTGATTTCATCGCCCTTCCTCTGTTTGGACGAAGCAGCCTTCCTTCGCGAGAGAAAAAAATTAAAATACTCGCGGCTTTACATCCATTTATAATGTACAGTTTTGCGCAATTCCGCCGTAATGTAACTACCTCTCGGTTGGTTCGTGTGAGCTAATATTTCCTATTTCAAGACCTTTCGTACATTTTGACCGCCCTTCATATCGTTCGATGTAATGTGTTCTACTTTTCTGGAGGTTTAACCATTTGGCTTCCATTGCATTTGTTTATCCTTTACCTTGTATGCGCAATTCTGTTCAGGTTTATTAAACGAATTTCTTGTACGAATTATTTATATTATTTCCATGGAATAAATTAAACCATTTATGGATAAGAGCTTGCCGTTAAGTAAGTGCAGATGCAGTAGCTGGCAGAGTAATTCACGGTGGGGACTTGTCCGTGGGACAGCTGCGGCGACCCTCGAGGCCTAACAGGAATCCTAAACAAATCGTATAATAGTAAGGGATGTATTCTGAATGTATACACTTTTATTGACTTTTTAAGTGAAACTTTACTAATTTTAGGGAAAATATCTCATATTAAATAGTGTATTTTTTTAAGCTAGGAGGCAGCTATATTGCAATATTGTATTATAAAACCAAGGAGATATTTCTATATTTATAATGTATTTCGGTTACTTTAAAATGTATGTAATGTTTATTGTATTGTGTAGCTAGTGTATTGATAGCTAGTTAAATGATAGACGTCCTGTATTAGGCAAAAAACGTAGCATTATTGTAATTAGCATTGTATATTTTACTGTATGATTGTGTAGCGTAGTATTGGATAGTACTAACAGGCCTAATAGTCCATCTGTAACGAAAGTAATAATAAATATTAAAAATAATATTGTGAAGTTTTTGCAATAATATACATATTAAATATACACTTGGTTGATGCATTCAATGCCCATTTTCCTTTAAAATAATCAAATACATGAAATTACGTCTACTTTTAAATTTCAAGCGGTAAGATTTAACGATTAATAGGCCTGGTTCGATAAATATGCAATCATTTCTGATTGAGAACATTTCCTTAATTTAATGTACAGAAAGAATTATATTTTCGCGTTGGTCTTCCTTAGTTTACATCCAGAGTACGTATAATCCAACTCTCATGCCCTCCTAAAGGTAGCTACTGTATATGCTGCTTTATATATTCGACAGGTTAGTTGTATTCTGAAATGACACAACATCGCCACCAAACCTAATAGCTCCCAGTAATGAGCAAATTAGCACTGACTAATCAAACGTTTTCAAGCACTTTCTTAAAACGATTAACTTCGATCGATCGAAATTTCAGAGTATTCAAATGTATTATATTAACAGGACAACATAAAAATTTTAAATTCCAAAATATATCCGTTTACTTCTAGCGTATAAAACAGACCTCCTTCGTTTAAAATGGAAGATATTACAATAATTTACTATTAAAAGATTTTATTGACAAGAACGACGACAAATCTCTTTCGAATTTTAAACAAACTACTGAGCAACACCCATTTCTCAACGCATCTGCTGAAGATATTGCCTCACTATTCGAAATCCGAAAGATAGTGAAGCAACGGCCTGCACCTCAATTTTTTTTTATTTTATAAATTTCCGTTGGATGCCAAATTTATAGAATCAGATCAATCCGATTTCGTCGTTGAGAAACTTACATTTTGGGAATGTCATTGTTTTGATCTAATTGCGGAACATGGATTAAATTAAGTATTTTGAAAATGATAAAATGATTTTATTACTGCCATATATATGTCAAGCTTCATTGTTTTACCAGAGAGATGATATGGATTCAATCAAAACGATAAGATAACGTCTATACAATTTTCTTCCCTTTAACATTAATTCAAGATAGAGAATACAAGCAAATAAAGTCTCAATTTCGTCAGTTTTCAAAAGAAATACGTCAGTTTGATGAGATGACGAATCGTTAACGCATTGTCACCAAACTCGTACAATCACGAAACAATTTCAAGATAAAAATCGAAAATAATCACGTGTATCCGATGAACTAAAGGATTGTTTTCTCTCAATGATTGATAAAATAATTATTTTTAATCACTAATCATGATTCAATATATTAAAAAATCATATACGTGACAAAAGGCATAAAATGCAAACAAAAACAATTATCCGAAAAAGCGTTCATAAATGTCCACAAAAACCAGGTAAAGAATGATTTTTATTTAACTTTTAAAAATGATAACCTCAATGGATATATAATGAATAAATATTCCTAAGGAATTCTATTTTAATCGTAATTTTTCATCCATCTGAGTTTTTTGGGAAAATACCTAATAACTTTGATTCGAAGTTACACTGTATCACCACTTTAATCACTAAATTTAATATTAATCGACATAGATCAACAAGCAGAAATCCTGGAGAAAGAAAAATCACTCTGTTGAGACCGCAATGTGATTTTAATAACTAGAAACTCAGTCATTCCAAGGGTAAACAGGTGTTAAAAATAGCGACATTACTGGGACTTAAACCCAAGTCTCCCTCAGAATGAAAATAAACTTCTTAGTTTTCCACAGGGACTTTAATTGGCGACCGGTTTTGTAAGCGTACTAACATCTTCATATAAAGATACCATATTTGACGATTTGCAACTTTGTAATTTTAAGGTTAATTTCATTGCTATGTCTGTACTCCTCTGATATCTATTGTAATCTATTACTATTCTCTTTGTTTTAAACTATTTCTCTTTTTTGTGATGACATTTTTTCTGTGATAAAAAAATGTTTAATGGCATGTTTGTAATTTTAAGGTTAATTTCATTGCTATGTCTGTACTCCTCTGATATCTATTGTAATTTATTACTATTCTCTTTGTTTTAAACTATTTCTCTTTTTTGTGATGACATTTTTTCTGTGATAAAAAAAATGTTTAATGCATGTACATAATTTATAGATTACTATTGTTCTCTCTCGCTCTCTATGTAAATACATTTCCCATTTTTTGTAATATTTTGTAAAAAGGGTTAAATAGAAGATGGGACTTATTAGTCCCAACTTCGCCCAATAAAGACGTATGTATGAATGTATTTGTGGAAAATGTAAGTACGCTTAGAAACCAGTCGCCAATTTAAGTCCCTGTGGAAAACTACGAGATTTTTTTTTTATTCTGCGCTGTCTTTCCACTAAGTCATGCCTTCGAATATCTACAGGCCCTTTTTCCCTTTCCCTTTTTCCGGGTTCAGACGATAGAATACCTGCCCAGAAAGTGGGAGACCTGGGTTCGAGTCCCAGTTATGTAGCTTTTCACATCTGTTTATACACGGGTTACGAGGAGCACACCATTATGTGCAAAGTCTAACAACTATTCCTTTCCTCTGTCAGTCATTCCATTTTCCTGTTAATTTACCCGGTGATGTTACAATTTAAAAAACAAATTTCGCCCCTATCAAGATTATGCTATAGATTCAACGAATTGTTTGTTTCCTTTTATCGTGACGATGAAGGAGCTCAACCAGGAAACACCGAAAAGGATCTCGTTCATAGATCACGATTTCCCAAGAGATGACGAATGGTATCTCTCAGGCAGCAAAATCCCATCCCCTTCAACCTCCTGGTGTTAAACAGACTCCTCCGACCTCTTGAACCCGAAACGCGGGCATTCCCTGAGCGATCCATTCGGAGAGGGAAACCGGCCGAATAATCCCGACAGCAAAATGACCGTGAAGCAAGCGAAGCGTTGGATAAGACCCGCACACTGACATAGGAGAAAACGTCGAGTCAGGCATTCCGATCCGCGATTGACTGTCACTATCATTATGGTGAAGAGAAAAAGAGTTTCCCGGGAAACGTAATCCAAGTCGTGGAGGAGGGGGCGGGCGGCGGGGCTCAAAGGCGGCGCAGCAGACAAAGAGGGAAGGAAAGGAAGAGGAGGGTCTGAAGGAGATTTAAAAAAAAGGATGCTGAGGGGAAGCGGCAGAAATCAGTTCTCTCGGGAGAAGAAGTTTCAGCGAGATTTAGTTTATAATGAGAAATATGAAAACGTGGCAGAAAATTGCCGAGAAAATGTAACTGAAGGAATATCTTATTTCAAATGCAAAAATGTTTTTCGTGAAAATATCCCCTTGGATTGTCATGATCTAACGCATAAATACGAGTAATTTAGTACTCTCGTTCGTCAGTCTATCACATTTTTTTAATCGCGCAAACGAACCGTTTTCCATTGGAAAAGGTAGTACAATATCGATTTTAAAGAGATACGGCAGTCTATAATTTCTAGAAAATAGAAAGGTTTGGAGTAATTCACAAAATAGGGGTCTCTAAGATGAAGTAACTTATTCAGCTACTTGCGTATATGCATAAAAATAAGGAAGATGACCCGTTAAAAGGTTGTGGCTGTCGCAGAAATATCAGATTTTAGAATAATAACATTTTAAATTTAAGAAAAAGTATATCTGATTTCAAGAATAACCTTAAATAGTATAAGTTAATAATTATAACTTAAATTGAATCGAAGTACGTACAACAAACGTACGCCGATGTTGCGGTTAGATAGAAAGCAACAATTCTGCCAGCTATACATGATCGTATTAGTAGTAGTACCTACTGTAAAAAGTTCTTCCACAAAAAGTCATTTCGCACATAAGGGCTCACACCGGGAATCGAACCCGGCTTTCACCAAAGTCGAACGCGTTACCCACATGGCTATCCAGGAGCCCATCTGGCTTAGTTTTGAGAAAGCTACTCATGTGCATTACATGTAGCAATCTATGTCATATAACAGTGAAAGTTATTAATACAACATAATCAGCCAGACCCCACCTCACCAACGAGGGTTAAAAAACCGCCTAACATAGAAAATAGTGTTTATATAGAAAAACCTGCAATCGACGAAAGTGGCGCCGCACACGGCAATTTTACACCCCACTGCACATGTTGCCCAGTCGCTGCTGAAATTGGCGATATATCGATTCATTCGACGCTCAATTTTTCCCAAGTTACGGTCACTCCGCCAATGAAATCGTATGATATAAAAAGCGAAAGACAGTGGACGTGACCACCCTCCCCTCGTGACTTCCCGTCCACTCGACCGTTAAACGAAGTTGATGGAGCAAAAACGGCCATCATTTCAGGGATATTAATTAATGGCCCAGTCGTCGGGACCTTAAATGGTCGGAGTCGCAACACGTTTGTCTCCCTGATACTCGATAACGTCGTAAAGAGGCTAATTGCATCACAGCGACCCCTTCTAGTGTTGCGGACGATGAGATCGAAAATAAGTCTTCACAAAGGCTAGGCATCTGATGGAATAACATACAAACCGACTCGCTAATTTCTTTACGTTTATCATTTCACTGTTAAATAGCTGGAAGCTCCTATACCTCGCTAAGAACCTAAATTCCTCCATTTCGATACCGGAATATTCTATAAATTGAGTGATTATTGGACGAAGCCATACCTTCTACCTGGAATTTCAGCTGGAAATTTTAAAGAATGAGCAATATAAAACTAAAATACCTAAGAATACGGCCAACAATGGATGCAATACCAAGAATTGATGCTAAATCCAATCCTTATTTCCACAAATTAAAGAATCATAAATGTAAACCAAACGTATTACTAAACAATTGAAGGGCATCCACTTCCGTCTTTGCAATCATGTTATTCTCCATGATCTTTTTAGTGTCTGAAGGTTTTTTCAAATCCATGCTACTTCCATGCTATGAAGCTCGTCCTTTCATTTTAAGGAGTGTTTCTTCCATTACGCTCCCTAATAAGCATGAGATATTGCAGAATAATTGCAAATAATTCGTTTTTCCTTACTTTATATACTTTTCTCGTTCTTGCTGTTCGGCTCCAAATCGTAGCTATCACCCACTTAAACGTTCTAACGGTGCAAATTGTACTTATAACATTATACAACATACAAAAGTTTTTAAGAACGATGTAATATTCGAATCAATTCCCTTCGCAAGAAAATTCAGCTAAGAACACTGAATAGCTTAAAAACTGAATTACTCATATTGTGAAATATAACAGAAAACATTCCATAAATCTTTAAGACAAGGGAATTCCAACCTAACCACAGCCTCATACATAAACGTGGACACATAATGCCGATTTCCGGAAATAAACGAACACAACAGAAGACCGCCAGCGCCCATAAAAGTACCCCAAGATGACAGTAGGCGAAAGAGGCACAATAATGACCTCCGCCTTCAATTATTTCCCTGACCTACAAAAATAACAAAACGTCCAACGGGGAGCGCAGCGGAGAAAAGAGAACTACTTCATTTTACGAATAATTGGTTACATTTTCAAGGAAAGATTGCTACATAGGCGGCGCCTGTGTAGTTGTGCGGGAGCGGAGCAGTTTGAGGAAATAGGGGAGAGGGTGTTGCTAAGCAACGCGGGGTGCGGTGAGGTTCAACCCTCGCAAAAATCGTCCCCTCGGAAGGGGAAAGGAGTGGTGACGGTAAATCACGCAGCGCAAGTTATTTCTGTCGTAGAGAGAGGAGAGTAGTGGCTATTTAATACGAAGAATTGCGGAAAATGAAACAAGAAAAGACATATGTCGTTGACTATGCACCTCTATGACTTCAATGTTAGGGGCGACGAAATGGCAGCATAGAATGAGAAAGCGGTGCCGAACTGAATGCTAAAACAGTAATGAAGAGGCGAAGCAATCGGTAACGTGAGCGGATCAATCGATGATGATATTTAGGGTTTGAATCCTGTTGAATCTTTTCGTCCATGAAGACAATTGAAAAATAAGTGTCTGCTAGTAGGCTGGGTTTTGCGAGCCTTTTGTCAGAGGAAAGTCATATTTGATGAAATTATATATCCGAATGCCTAAGTGGTGCCAAACCATAGCATTAGATGCTGAAAAATATCTTTGCTTCTGATAATATCTTCGTCAATGAATGGTTCTAGATGTTAACTGACGGCATTAACGATCATTTAATTCGAAGATTAATAATTTTAAAGTCAGGAATTAACAACAAATATTGCTCCGAAGTAATTCTCTTCTCTACAACATTAATCACGCGAGAAATCGCTTCGCCATCCTCGACATTGAGCAGATGAAATAAAAACCACCGCGAAAAAAACTTTTTCATTTTTAGGGAAACTTGTGACACTCAACACACTGATAGATACCCTCCTTCAGTTACGATAAATATAATTTCCTAGCATAGTTGAGATCACCGTCGGAAGAAATTACGTAAATCATAGCGAAAGGGCGTCACCTCACTTGGTGAGGCAAGATATTTATTGGGCAACCCCTTAAGCTGTGTTTACTTAAGGAAAAGTACTTGAGAATATTCTCATAGTATTATACCCTGAAAATACTGACAATAATTCAAAGGTTTCGGCATGATGAATAGTAACGCTTAATAGACCGTTTAAAAAGTTCGTCAGAAGTTATAGCTTAGGCGACTATTCGCATGTATTGTCAGGTATTGCTTGTGCACGGTGCAAGGTATTTGAGCTACTTGGGCATGTGGCATTACGACTAAAATATAAACTGTCATTTCCTACGTGTTACTATGCATAAGGTGTTGCGTATAATGAAGTAGGCCATAAAATTTATGCGCATGACTTTGTAAGAAGTCTCATAAGAAACTGGGAAGCTATCCATAAAAACATTTTAAATGGACGACAATAAAAATCGAGGGCGAATTTAATCGTAGCTCGTAAATATGTCAGGAAATTACTAGTCGGTAATTTCCTCTGCGATTTAGTTTGAAAATTATTTCGAGATAAAAATTGTAGTAATAATTAAGTGCTCGATATCTTGAATTAAATACAAAGGTAACATGATAGATTACTCTGATAAACAGTATTGAATTTGGAATTCTTGAGGAATCGCACCTTATCCGTAAAGTTAGAAAACATTACGATCTTGACATGGAAAGGAACGATTGAAGCTTCTCTCTCCAATTCATCAAAACACACACTATCACAATGATGACTGATAAAACGATAATCGATCGATTAAAAAAGTAAGGTAGTTAAAGTTTGAAAACATCGCATCGAACCGTACGTTCATCTCAAAAAAGGAAAACCCTCATTAACATTTAAGCTGACCTTTACAGCACCCCTACAAATTTCCATTAACGACTCGTCCTCATGGTCAAAACGTGCCTCACGTACCACGAATTAAGTGGCGGTCTTGTCTAATATACGTTCCCAATATGTGCGACCAAAGGGTCGAGGGAACTACCACTGGTTACAAGAAACGTAACACCCGTATTTCACAAATTGCTTCAGCCAAGAGAATAAACACTGTCATACGACGCCTCCTACAAGATCTCTTTTTCATTTCGACCCTTGTGCAATTTCAAACAAAACAAAGTCTATAAAACCCGTAGACGACGTTACGAGTGCCAATATTTTATGTTAAGGTCTTGACAATGCACTTTCGCCGTCTGAAGAAAGAGAAGTGGTCCAAGACAGTAACCCCGAGGGACTTCCCTTAGAAGAGACGTGCAAAAAAGAACGGAGCTCTCGGATTCATTGGGGGCACAAGTGCGCCATCTTCCTTGAGGAGAAATCTTTTTCGAGGGCGTGGGAACTATATATTTTTTCTCCTATTGAACCGCCTGGGAAAGAGAATAAATGGAGCATCCTCCTTACACGGATCTGGATCGATAGAACGTCTCGTTCAGAGACATCTTCGTTTTTGCATATATCCTTTCGAGCGAAATCATGGGGAAGCTTACTTTGAAGGGACATAAATATAAGTAATAAAATTTAGAATGCTGGAGATTCCAGGATGATTTATATTCTTATAGTCAAGAGACTGGAGTAATTTCAGAGTTTTTCTGCATAAAATTTAGAGGGCTGCTGCTGAATGTTTTCCAGGTTGCGTGAGCTACTATTAATATCTAAGGAAGAATAACCACCGTAATTTTATGCAGCCGTCACTTGTTTTCACAATGTTGCTATTTTTCACCATAAAAAACGTTTAAAAATGTGAGAATTTATCTATACTCACCATTTTGAAGCCCTTAATAATCTCATCGATGATTCACTTTTAATTTCTTGAATTTTAGTACTAAGAAATTAGCGGATAATCATTTGTATCATAGTAACTGTGTATCTCATTACGCAGAATATTTTGTATACCTTTTGAAATATATTATTATATAGTTATAGAAAGATGTGTTTTCAACATAATCAGCTCAAGAGCGCATTTATCTGTTTCCATCAAAATATCTACAAAGGAACTATTTATTGTATCCTTATCAAGCGAAATGCACCAAATTTAAGAATTGACAGTTAAGATAGAGAGAACAGCGTGACCTATTAGAAAGGCTCTATACATTTTCCCTATGGATTATGAAATAAAAGATCCAATTCCAACATGAAGGATGTGAAATAAAAGATATGATTTACAACTTAATTTCCCCAGAAATTTATCGAAAACAATGTACAAAATAGAAACAAAATATTACTATACCAAATGTCTTTTATACTTATCTGACAGGAATCTTCGGCGATTTCTTTTGAGCTGCCGAAATACAAACCATATATCACTAAGAATGTCATTAATACGATAACAATGGTTTTAGATTTTTTTGTAGATATTTCATCGAATCTACTGTCGCGATAAAAATCTAAACCATGTAATCACCACATCCGAAGCATTGTTCTTTAATGTTACCGAATTTACGAAAAATACGTCGCAACGGAAGGTAGCAGTATTCAAGGATGAAGCATCAAGACACTCCTCACGTTTAGCAAGAGTACTTTGAATCTTGGCAGCTTCCTTGGTCAGTCGGTTTGAAGAAATGGAAAAGGCTTGAAATAAGTAGAAAAAAATCTTCACATCAATCCTCAACAAGACTACAAATGGAGAGACAAAACTCCCATTAACACATACTAACGTCACGTGGAGATGCACTTAAAAAAATATAGAAATACATAGCAAAGTGTCAGAAGAACGTTTTCTCTAATGACCCGATAATTAAGCAAGTGTTACAAAGTAGCATCTCTTCGTTGCAAAAATTAATCTGCCGTGATATAAAGAGAACATTTCAATTAACAAGTTAACTATGATAATAGAGGTTGAAAATATATTTTTGGATTGCTACGGAAATATTTTAGAGCGTATTTTTTAGAAAAATACTTCCTAAGAAATTCCGAAGACCAATAATATAAGATGGACAGTATACACATTTAACTATCAATAATTATCAAAGCAGGAGTAGAAATCCATTAAATGAAGGAAACATGCTGAAATTAATTAGAAAGCAGTCTTTAAGTGTCACANTATTTTTTCATTCTATGACTATTATTTTTAAATTTAATTTTTCACACCATTTCTGCACAACGTGAGAAAAAGTCTGTCCGTCATAATTTTAAATCCGCCTTCTTTTCTGAAATCATTGAGATATAAAGATTAGATTTATTCCATCGGATGAACAATTCATCGAATCATTTAAGACCGTAAATGGCCTGCAAAATGCCGCGCGATTTCTTCTTTGTTACCGAAGACAATGGAAGAGTGCATCGAAGCGCTGTCTCGAGCTAAATTACGGCCACCTAACGCCATCCGAGGTGAGTTTTTTCTCCTTCCTCATCATTAACATCTGCAGCCGAGGGTGTTACCCTAATACATTACTTCTTTTGTGAAGGAAATTTCTCCATAATAAAGAAGAATTTGGGGGTTGAATTTGTAAAATTATCTGAAGCGGGTGAAGGATAACGTAAAGCATTTCATAACAGGCAATTATATCTACTAGCAAGCACCTTATTATTATTATTATTACAAATATTTTAATTACCTCACTGATAACCCACTCCGTCACTGAAATTCTCGGCTCCTTCATTAGTAATATTTTTAAAAGGAGTTTGAAATTACCTCACGATCTTTCTTGCTTTCATCTGTGAGTTAAAAATAGGAAAGACACGATTATTAGTTTATGAAGAGTATTAAAGCAAGCCGAATCTTTGTTACAAATGAAGATAAGAAGTAATTGCAAGAGGCTTTACTAATAATTTCGTATTAGGCATCATTGGAAGAAAATTTTATATATTTCCACTAATAAACTGGTCAAATTTACGACAGTTTCACGGATAGATTTAGGAAGATTAGTTTTACGAAGCAAATAGCGACATCATTGAAACATTCGCAGTCATAGTCCATATAAAGGGTGAAGGGATTCATGTATTACAATAATTACCCCTGAATACTTCCTTGCGGCGTTTTAAACTGGAAGACCTATCAAGAGTTTACATCAACCTCCATAAATACTAAGTTACAATGACGAGAACTCGTCATCCTTATAAACCACGGATGGTATAGTAAGTTTGACACATAAAAGCTTCCTCAAATGCCATCTAAGGACAAATAATGACTGAAAGCCAGAAAAAAATAGATGTAATAATTAGTTTGTACCAATTATCTTGCATCAATCTTTCTATCGTTTATCTATTTGTTGGGATGCTTGCGTGTATTGATTAATTTTTCTAGACGTGAGTAGTCAATTGTTTTTGATTTATTAGTGTAAAATAGCCATGTAATAACTCAACAGGATAGGTAAAAGAGAGGCGATTTTGTCCTATACTCGCCGTCATAGTTCGATAATAAAGAAGTAAAACAGCATCGAATATTTCTATTATATTTTCCTAACATGCTAATCGTTAGCAGCTACAATCCGAATCAGAGAGGAATTCATCAGAAAGAAATCAACTGAACCGAAACACTCAGAGAGGGGACACGAACTAAAACGCGACGACTGTTGCAGCACTCTGAAAAACCTCGATTTTTCTTCGTCTTTTATCTAATCTATAAATCGAAAACTTCGCACCAAAAAGGCAAAAACAGAAAGAACGGACTTTCATCGAGCTTCGCCGACTGCGATATCGCCGACATAAACAACGGGAAATTTCTCGAAAGAAAGCGTTACCGAAAAATGCACACGGACCAGACTATAAAAGAGATCGGGATCTGGAACCGTTCCAAAACTGCAGGGGACAAAATGACGGCTCCTTGAAGCAATATATATTCCGCAGTTCTTCCAACGTGGAATGCCTCCGCGAGGGCCCTCGTACACTTAAAAAACAATGAATATAAAATGCTTTATAAAATTAGGAACTTTATGAGAAGGCGGGAGGCGTCGAGAAAGGGAGTTGGACATGCTTGTGACGCAACCGCGCTATACGATGTTTAATTATATTTCTGCTGAGGAAAATTCCCACGAGCAATTTTGAAGCGATAGAAGAGAGATGCATGCTTACGCCACCGATATGCGTGATATGAGATCACGAATTACGAAGGTTGCAATTATCGAAAGTGACGCAGTGTATCTAAAGAAGAATATGATGTATATAGCGTGCAGGATCAGAACAACCTATAATGATATCGAAACATAAATGATATATTCCGAATATTCCGCACGTGTTAGCTCAACGAAAATTTATAACAAGTTAAACTACCAGTAAATCTAATGATCTAGTGCGCAGAATAATATATGAAACATTGACACGATTAAAATATAACTATTCAAAAATGAGAAAAACACGATAAAAGAGAGAGTAATATTTTTTGTATCAGAAACTGATAGTTTTATAAGATTTATAAGAAGAGGGAAAATGTGGAACGAATTGTACTTAATAAGATAATTTAACATAGAATCACACCAAATCACCATCACTATTCACCATCATGATCAGTGAAGCTGATATTACGGGCCCAATAGATTCAGCTTACCGGCACCGACTAAATTGAAAGAATAGTTTACAAGAATGCAAATATAGTCGATCAAATCACATTAAAACTCGATCTGTTCCCAATTTGAGTCATTCGATGACAGCTACATTCAATTTCAATTTTTTGATCATCACTTCTTTTCTCTACGCTGAGTGGTATATGATGTTTTAATGTGTTATGCAATATATTAAAATATACTGTTTATGTATGTATATTGTATGTGAATAGCTTCGGAAGGTTTAAAATAATAATAAAACTCGATATTTATTATAAATAATAATAGCTAAGAAACGATTGCCCGGACGGATAGTTACTTCTGGACGTTTTTCCCGCGAAGTATTAGAGAAGCTAATAGCAAGTAAAGTGTGAGAAGATTATCGGTGTTCTTACACCCCCTGCCACGCGCTATTGGCGGCTTACGGGGTTTAAATGTAAATAATAAGCAAGAAGATGAGGCTTCCAAGAAATTATTTCATTAATAAACAACTAATAATCTGCGAATATGAAACATTTAATCAACGGAGACACGAACTAAAGACTAATATAGTCAATCTATAATAAGGTCAATCTAGTTTCAACCCTAGGATTTGACCCAATCAAATCAGCCCAATAAACTTCTCAAAACCGCCTGAATCGATGGCTCCGTGTGACGAAACATTACTGTCCCCTTTGCAGTCTCCTTAACTAAAATCCACGGCACCAACTTCTCACTTTTTTGCGACTCACGAGAAAGAAATAATTTCCGCGATCTCTTTCAACTACACCTAATAACACGGCCTCTTTAAAGCTAACCAATTGTCTTTCATTTCCTGCCAGTTAAAGGTTTCGAAGAGTTTGATACTTCTGATTGTTAGCTTTCACTCGTCCCGGAGCGGGGAAAATTACACAGCTCGGAGGCAGGCGCGAACGTTAGCGCTGCGAAATGAAAAGGAAGGAAAAAGAGGCTCGCGATTGAATTATCCATAATTAGCCTGCAAGGCCAACTTCCGCACTATCAAGGTGACATTTGCTGAATAATTACCCGCCATTACACCGAGGAATAAATAACTCGATATCGCTGCGGATGAAAGGCACAAAGTTGCGAGCTCATCCGAGGAAATCAGAAACATCCCAGTTCTGTGTAATTGAGGACTTAAGAAGGTGAGACGTTTCCCAGAGAAGGAGAGGAAATGCCACTGTTGGTTTACAACGCACCATCTTTCATACATTTCGTTGTGGCGTTAAGGCATACGTGTGAGAGGTTGACATTTGAAATTCTTTTGATAGTTCCGAGAAAATATTTCCCTTATTCTCTACTGATTTCTCTGTGGTGTAAATATGCTAATTTACATGTTTCCAGGTGAGTATAACTTCTTATGAATCCTTCAATTATTAAGAAATCCGAAGTTTCCAATCTTTCTGAAAAGTGTATGAGTTGATAGTTTATATATACGAACAGGAAAATGCGGGATAAAGGAAGTTATTCTGGGAGTTGGAGGACTGGGATCAATGAGAAGGACAGGTTTCATCTAATGCGTCAATAAATCTAATCTCATCTGCAATGTGTTTGCTTCGGTTGGTTGTTTCCTAAAATTCTCTTCTTGTTCCATTTCTTTTATTTCTCGTTAACTTCTTGTTTCTCGCTTTACATATAATCTTAAATCTTTTATCTTTGTCTGTCTTATCCCTTGGATCCTTCATCTAACGTTGGAGTGACCACAGTTGTAACTTCCAGCTGACCAGATAGCCTCCGAAAACCACCGCGGAATGAGCTCTTCACTAAATTGTTAAATACCAACAATAAAACGAAAATCGATACTGCGGTTGTTTAATTGCATTAATAATTAAATTAACTAATCTGTTTAAGTTTTCAGGCTACATGAAAGCAATAAATGTCATGTTCTTCGTTCAACGACCAGTTTTTTAGGATAGAAATTTGAGTTAAACTTCCACAAACGAATTAACCGCTTGGCATCACGTTACTGCATAGGTCCAGGAGCGGCGAGCTGGACAACATGTTCTAATGGGTGAACTTAGAAAGAAAAAGAATTATTAGTATCTCAAGAGAAAAGCAGAAAATGTGAGTCTATGGTCGTGTCGGTTTATCGTGAACCCGCGGACCCATCGGGATGACAAAAAATGATGATATTATATCACTGATTATCGAGCTAATAGGAAAGAAAGTAAGATAAGTTTGTGCGAAAATATCTTTCATCAGTCATATATTCCTTTTCACGCAATGATAAATTCATTCCCAATCTAGAAGACTAAAACATTTTATCGAAAAGATCTACGAAGAGAGATAAGTCCTCCACATAAGTAATAAAAAATAATTTTACTTCAAAGTCCAATTGCAATCACAGATAAAAATTAGACAATCCAATTAAAACTGATTGAAGGTAGATAAATCTAAGTTAACTCAGAATTCCACATGAGGAAAATTTCAAACTAAGAAACTTAAGGACCACTGTGAAAAATGGATGAATAAAGTTGCAGTGACAGAAACTTCAGATTTAGGAGATTTATTATCCTGGAGGGATCTTGAATCCTGTATGATAGTACAATTTAGAGAGTTGGCTATTTCAATGTAAGTTCCCTACAAGCCGCCTTTAGGCGTGTGGCAGGGGATGCATGCACCATGACCCTAATCGATTACTCTCGCGTACCGTTCGCGAAAAAAAATGACTTCTTCAATCGATTCGTTCTAGCATCTACTTTCCTGATATTTCTCGCAATATCGGAATGGCTTATGTAAAATAGTGGACGCATTATGTCGGCTACATCATCTCTGAACGTGCTTTCTCTAAATGTATCCACTAAATTAATTCCGTGTTGAAATCTTCAAACTTCTAAAGATTCCCATCTTGCGCCCTGAAGCATCTGAGTGACGCTCACTGATTTATCGTAGCAATTCTTCACAAAACGTATCTCCTTTCGCTGCACCTTTTCTAATTTCCGAACAGAACAATTATCGGCAGGGTCTCATACACTACGCGCATGCTCAAGATGAGGCCTGACTACCATGTCCACGATCATATTATGGCTACCTATAATTTGATTTGCTCTATTAATATTCGTTGGCCGAATGAAAGTGTGGTAGGCCGCAGTTGGGGTACCAGGCCTATAATATCATGACAAACCAAGAACCAAGACTGAATACTACGTGCAGACCTCAATCCATACACAACTCTAGTGGTGCACAAATTAAAAGATCTCCACAGCAACTTCCTCATTTCCTTGTACCACCACGCATCCACTAACGTGCGAAATAATCATAAACGCCAACGATATGCATCGAAAGAGGCGAAAATTAATGCGCGACCATGTACAGATTCTCGATCGCTGTAAGTACCGGAAATCTTAACCGCCTAGAGCGCCAATACAGCTACCGCTGACCATGGCTACGCCCCCGCACCTGACATAAGAGGGCATCAAAGGCTTATGTGCAAGCAGAGATTATATTTGAAGGCTATCGACTTGTTTATTCAGTCCATTAATGGAATTCCTCTTGGAGCCAAGGTCGACTGTTCGACAGAAGACGGTCGCCACCGCGTGCATTCGAAGCTCACGATGACGGCTCGAAATCAAACAAAAGCGACGCGTCCGCGCAGGTAACCGCTCGAAATGGGGGAGAGTTTCCGTAAAGTGGATGACTTCAGAAAGGAAATCCCACGCAAAGTGACCCCGTCTCAAGGTGCCCGGGGGCCGAAGCGCCTCACCAGTTATTCATTGAAGTCAAAAAGCGGCGTGACCTTACTTTCGGTCTACATTCAAAATCGAAAGGCCGAACCTTCAGATTTCTATTCTGCAGGAAGATCCTTAACCAAATAATTGTGAGAAATCTCCAGTGTTAAAAGATTAAATATCAATCTTGAAACAATCTTAAGGAAAGAACTCTAATCCGGACATGCTAATCATAATTTATCTAATCATGATCATCAGGACGGGCAATATTTTTCAAGGGTTAATTCCATTCCTCGCATGCAGTACAATGCAAGTTTTCTTAGAAGTTATACTCTTCAAAATACGTGAAATGCATGTTAACTGACTGGTAATCAAGATTAATGTTAAAATAAATTAAATATAAATATTAAAGTTTAAAAGTATTCAATGAAACAAGTTCTCAGTTAACAGAATTAACAACAACCTGAATCCAGATGCTAAAATGAATAACATAGTTCAAATGGAATTTAAAAGCATCCTGTGGTCAGAAACCGCGATTTCAATACTGAATATTCATTACAGCAAGACTTTCTGTCATTTCATGAAAAATAATACAAAAATGTTGATCCTTGAAAGTTGAAAAAAATAAGGAATAACAAGTGTGAAAAATAGCGACATGACTGGGAATTTAACCCAGGTCTCCCACTTTCCGGGCAGATATTCTTAATATACCTTTCCTTAATCCTTTTCTAAAAAATGTTAGCTAAGTTATAAGAGGATAAAGCAAAATTATGAACTAAGGTACTGAAAGAACAGAGGCAAACAGCAACAAGGAAAGTGTGAAAGGAACCGGATGAACAACATTCCAAATATGTGTGACCTTTACTTGCTTTCAGTTAATTGTATCAAATTGACAATCGCGGGAAATTCCTGCTTCTGCGGATGGCCGGGAAATGCTCCTTAGGTTAGCGCATTTTTCTATTTGACAGTCTTCATTGAGGTAGCAATGGAGAGAGGCTTTTTCCAGATTCTTTTATTCAAAATAAATTGTAATCAATCGTAAAATAAGCATCTACTTTATATAAATATGGTATAAATTTCATAACTGCTATTCCTTTTATACATCATAATGTTTTAAACAACATCACCACCTTTTGTATTAAGAAAAATAATTTATTTTAATTATATTAAATCAGAAATAATTTCTTTTAATTATATTTAATTCGTACACCATGAATGGGGTTTATTTTAATTAAAAATTCGTATTCTATACGTCTTATCAATCCAACCATCCGATCTTTACGAAAATCTGTACTAATCACGGACGTCCGTACGCCCTACAAATATGCGTCTGCTATATTGTACTAACTGTGTCTAAATATTTCCATTACATATTTTAACTCTTTAACACTTTCGCAAGTGTGGGTAGCGCGACTTCCTTTGGTGGCATCCTTCGAATATTTTTAGCTTGAGATTTGTCAAACTTTTCGCACCTTCCAAGGTGTTCCTCCTGTAATTCTTACTGCCCCTTTAGTATGACATTATCTGGAGGAAATTCACAACCGCAGTCATTGTGAGATAGAGATAAACCTATCCCACAATAACTGTGGTTGTGATAAAAGACTATTCAGACTATATCTCAAATAAAAATCCATCCGCAAACATCTACCGGGAAATCTCTGAAATGTGAGTGCCAGCAACATTTTTTAACATTTTCATGTCAGATATTCTCAAAAATACATTTGAAACGGCTGGTATAGCACCTATGTATCCCCTGAATTATTTCATGCTACCCCATTTTCCAATGTAGCACAATGGATACATAACCTCTTCTACACGAACGTAGAGAACGAATTTATCAACGTTTACTTAGCAAATTTAGTCCGAGCTTTAATTATTAATCCGAGGATGGTTGGTAGCAGGTCTGCAAGGTCAGCTCAGCCTTGCCTATTCCCTCCTGGTCGCTTCATTCCCTCTTTACTCCTAATTTTCCAGCTTATCAACTGTCTCCTGAATTTCAACCTAGGATTTTCTCTGCAGTTCCTTTCCTCCCCCACTCTTCCACCAGTGCTGTTTCCAGAAGAATAACTTGCCAAAGTATATGCCTGATATTTTTAAGTTCCTAGACTTCTCTCTTAATCCATTCTTCAAAAGACTTCCGACTGATTAGCTACTCCGTGTGTCCATTATATTTTCATCGTTCCCCGATTAAACCACCCCTTTTATATAAACGGCATATTCATGATATATATATACCAATTTAAGTGATCTCGGTGTTACGGAGTTCTAGATTTTCCCCTCAAGTTTTGTCTTTCACAGATAGTGATTGAAAGCTTAACAGAACTCTCGGCACAACTGAAAAAGGCTAACATCTATTGGAAAACAGACTCCAACGAATATCCCGTTAAAGTAATAAAGAAAGGAATAAAAAATTAAGCCCTTGCAAGGAAGAAACTTTGCGTGATAAAAAAGACGTAGCGTCATCGGACGAGTTTTTCAGATTATATGGAGCCATCGAAATATCTTCGTTTTACGTAGCTCGTTCATTTTTTTAAATTTTATATTATCATGAAAAAGTTTAGTAATTTTTATTGAATCTTTTTCTTCCAGCAATATTGCTAGCCCTGGGTCACAATTAAACGAATTTCAAATTATTTATTGGCGAAATACCCCGACTTTATAGATAGATAGACAGACTCTTTATTGGCGAGGTTATATGCAATGTACCCAGAGGATTCGACGTACGCAATTTTTTGTCGGTCCCACCAATCTCGAAGGTTAAAGATATCACTGCACCACCTAATTTAACATTATGGCATTTTCAACGCAACGCGCCGTTATACTTTTACGCTATACCTTCTCCGTGAGATAAATATAAATCAACCATAGTTTGATTTTTCAACCTGAATTTATTTTCTCACGGTGGGTAAACGTAATGATGACCCGTAATTTCGTGATTTTATGTGTATTACATTTATTTTCTTTTGGTTTTTTATGAGTATTTTCTTAAACAATTTAATTACTGTCATCGATATTTTATCACTTTATATTGGTCTATTACGTTAATTTATAATTTCATTTACCCGTACAATTTCATTCTTACTCTACCACTTTCAAAACTCATTTTTCTCTGTGTGAGCTATTTAAATAAATTAACTGACGAATAAATATACGATGATAAAATCATTGAAAACACAAAAAAAAAACAGAAAAACTCCATGATCTGTACAAATGCGAGCTCCATGACATCACTAGAGAAACCCAGATCATCCTCAAAATTAACCCAGTAATTCCCTCCCGGGTAAAGAGCACATCCTTCTTCCAGCGCCACCGAGACAAAAAGACATTGAACCCCACCCACCGCAAAGACGCGCAGGAGTCAATGGGGTAGATGCGGCGGTCCTACGGATGAAATCGGGCTCAGAGCCAAAGGAGGAAGTGCAGAATGAAAGGGTTTCAGAGGGGAGAGAGAAGCGAGGGTCTGATAGAGGGGGGAAATAGCACGGAGAGAGTGCGCGGAGCCAACCAGCACGGCCCCGGAGAGGACTTAATTGATTGATTAAATTCGCCCTGACGAGGTTACCGTGCTCCCTCCCGAAAGGGCATCATGGGAATGGAAAAAAAGAGCGACGGGCCCGTGTATGTCGCTGCATATGGTAATGGAAGGTGGCCGGCGCTTTGGAGTGTTAACGCTCGCTGCCGGGGGCGTCTTCCTTAAACATTTGCAAGCGGAACGCATTATGTATACATGTAAAGTTGTTAGCGATGGGGAGTCACGGCGGAGTCATTACGTGGATTATTCGAGAGAGTTATGTCTGCGGACTTATTTCCTGCATCCTTATTGACGGGGAGATGCAACCGTATTTGATTTAAGTGGCCGCGTTGAGGAGATGTACACCTCTACGTTCTTTGAAAGCAAGTGCTGATTATGCCATCCTTCGATGGAATAACTTGCGGAAGCGCTTGTTGCGAAAGGTCGAAGTCGATCTTCTTGTATGGTCCCATAAAAGAGTACTATTGGAGCAAACAAGCCAAGTTTTTATGGTTTGGAAATCTACTTTGCGGTAATTATATGAATATTTACGAGAATTGCCGAAGGAAACTGATGAAAATAAATTTACTTTGCTTTAGCTTCATAGCTGCAAACGTTAGCCTTCCATGGGAGTGATGGCTTGTTTGTGCCAAAGGACATTAGATTTTACTTCCGCGTATATTTTTTACAAGATCGAAGAGAGTCTGATTGTTCCCAGACAAGAATCCAAATACGGAGCATTTGATGTAATATTAACGGTTCTCAAAGTAAGGATATCAGTAATAAAAAGTGTTGCCTTTCTGGATAGCGATATAATATTTAAAAACCGAGATTGACTCTGCTATCATCCCTGTATTTCTATAACAAAAGTTATTTAATTTTCATAAATAATTTTTACTGATGAAACGTGGGGGAATGTATATTTTATCAGCACAGATTATTTCGTTAATCTGATATTAACCTCATTTTTAATTCTTTGTCTGATATGAGTAACGCTAAGGATTCACCATACTTCATTTATGTTCTGATACATTAATTTGCATAGACATGTTTTCGTTTTGAAATTCCAGTCAAATCAGTAGCATTATTTATAATAAATTTACTTATACAACTATCTTTACGTAAACCGATGATTATAAAATATATACAAAATGGAGGCTAAGGGAAATGAAATGTGCATTTTCCCCACCTTATACCAAAAGGCAAACGAAAAGTGATGATTTAAAAAATACAATTACGATCACGAAATTACAAACTTTAGGGGTGATTTAAAAAATTCAATTACGATATCTAACTTATCATCTTCAGATACACTATTATCAGGCAAATCACACCACAGTATGCCGGAGCGAGTGAAAATCCTACCTAACGGTAAACGACTAAATAATGATCCCCGACGCCATTTTTTAAAGAACATTTTGATGACCGAGGCTATGAGGTAGATTAAACGATTTCGTCTCGCATCACTGAAATCAGGCGATGCGGAACACACCTAAGACAACAAATCGAACATTTGCCACCTCCCCCTGCAGGCAATATTCCGCCTATAAGTCAATCTATTAACGATGAAAAAACCTCTTTTAACAACTCGAAAATAGAGCGGGAGGACGCAATAATGAATGGAGAAACACGGTTCGACGACTACGCGAACGATTCGCGATCACGGTTCTTGGAGTTAAGGGCAAAAACCAACTGAATCTTGATCAGTTGAAGGAGATAAGAGGGCAAATGCCCAGGGAAAGTAGTCGGAGAGGGGAGCACGGAGGGGCGTGAGGGGAGGCAGGAATACAAACAAGAGTGAAAGATCGGAATGCGGTGGGGTGAGGAATATACAGAGCGGGAAGGTACTGTTATCATCCCAGCATCCTTTCCTGATATTACGTTCTTCTTTTATCGATCCGGCGACTTTCGAAACCGAAGTTTCCTCGGACGGTTCATCAGGATGGAGGAATCAAAATCTTAAGATTGTTGCGATATATAATTACCTTATAAGATAAACCTCGTTTTTCCGCTTTCTTTTTTGGCAATCTTCTGCGAAGCATCGCAACCGTAGAGGTCGGATCGGAAAAAATATAGCTACCTCATTTCTTAAAAGGAAATGTAGATTTCTAATCACTAAATGAGGAAGGCCGTTATAGGGGCAAATACCATCCATAGATAGTTCTTACGTATAGTATTTATTTTAAAGTTAAAGTTTAAATTGGATGTATTAATAGTTTTATTTAAGCTCATATTACGTAATGATATATTGTGTTTGTGTACACATTGGTAAAATTTATCAATTGTATCGTTACTGTGGTGATTTTTGCAGATATAACGCATAGCTGTTTAAATTGTAAATATAATAATAGAGTAGTTTGTAAATAACGATAGGAAAAAATGTTGTGTATTATTAATATTTGGTGGATATGTATGTAAGACATAGAAACATTGCTTGTATTAATTGTATTAGTTGTCAAATTAGTGTAAATTAGCGTCACCACCTGGCTCAGCGTGTAACTGCGACGGAAATGTATAATAAATAAATATATATATAATCATATAA
>KZ308121.1:1171561-1208275 GCA_000376725.2 Ladona fulva
AATTACAAAATTTAGTTTCAAAGCTTAGAAAATTTGTACATAATCTTATATTTGATACTAAACTCAACAAAAATGTTATATTATTTTATATCAGAGTTAAAAAAGCTGTTATATCGATTTATATCATCCATCAAATAAAAAAAAACTTTCAAATAATTTTATCAACTGAGTTTTTTACGTTTAGCACAGTGATAACTTATTATGAGTAGGTGTTGCTTTATGTACTAAATTCAACCATATAGATCATATTTAAACTTCAGAAAACCATAAAGCTGATCATACGAATCTATTCAATATCTAAATCTCATAAAAACATACAGCCTTTCGGAGAAAGGAAAGGAATGACTTCAGGTATATAGTCAGTGACGAGAAAACGAGACTTATCCTTTCATCACTTCTTAGAAACCTGAACATCGATATCGTCAATCATACAAGCCATTCAAACTAGCCAGGAAAAATGAGTTAACTCTCATAAATACAGGAGGGAATTACGGTTTATGCGCATGGAAAATTACGCCTTGTAATTGATTTGCTTCCATAGTGATTATCCCGCGGCCTGTGTTTACGTAACAGTGAACTTTTACTGCAACCATTCAGGATGATGCTGTCTTCTGACCGAGCATGAATACAAACGGACAGAGATTTTAAGAGCTCTAATTTGAGAAAGCTCTCTCGGGCTTAAGTTTGAACCAATCCTCCGGGTCGTAAAACTAAGTTTTCTTTCGAGATTTCTGATATACGAGAGAAACAGGACGCCTAGAGATCTGACTTCGGTGTAAGTCAACCAACCACTAGGATGGAATACAGAAAATATTCCATTTTTTATCGGAGAATCTATTTCGGCAAAAATTACGGACGTGAGTAAAAATTGCTCCCATGTTATCAGTTTTCAACAGATATCAAAATAAGATTTAGCGTAGCTGTGAAAAGTACATTCCGAAGAAGCAGGAATTGCAGCATCACAATGGAAAACCGAAATGATCAACCCCAGTAATGCATCATATTGAATTGAATTTGAGCCTTAACGCTGCAATATTTAAGTTTAAATTAATCTTCCTTAGTCCTTTGAAATATGTTTTACGGTAGTATATACGTACAAAGAACTGATACAGGTATCAGTTCTTTGTACGCTCAGGTCTGAGCGTTGGTTAAATAAATAATTATACTCGAATTTACGAAGAATTGAGTTCACACATTGGGGGTCTGGCCATAGAACTAAATAAAGCATCTTTCGTCAAAACTTTCACAAATATAATACGAAACTGTTATTGCATAAAACAGTCCTCTTCAGACTGACCATTCTTCCAAAAGAATTATAATCTGTACTTAACTGAGATTGAAGTACGATTCATAGAATTCTCAGTATTCCTGTACACCCACCAATAAATTGAAATTGTTAGCATAATTACCATGGTACCTATCTCAAAATAATATACAGAACACCTAAAAACTTAAATAACGTCATCAGTACATCGGAAGAATGAGTCACAACCCACAGGAAACATTCCCACGGGTCGTAAGAACGTAGGTTTTTAAACCTCCCTTTTAAACAGCCGCTGCTGGTGCACGAAATGTCGCACACCTCTACCACCTTCCGGTACCCTTCTCTAACGTAGAAAAAAACCTCCGAAATTTCCTAGGGAGCGCAAAGTTAGCTCCGGAAAGAAAAAAGAACTCAATTAGCGTAGGCAGCGGGAATTCCATTTCCATGAGTGGCATCTTCAAAGGCGCGAGCATGGAAAAACGTACGAGAAGAGTATAGTTGTAGTGGAAAGGGACAAGGAGGGGAGACGGTGAGGATGGAGGAAGGAGAGGATGCAATTACCAGCCGGAGAACGTCCAGAGCGAAGAAGGGAGAGAAAGAAATCTCCTCCCCTACAACCGTAGTAAAACCCCTTGAACTCTCACCACTGGAGGAAAGTAAAAAGATGAGATCTCCCCCCCGAATTAAAAACAAGGAAAAAAAGATACGGAGCGATGAAAAGGGATTCTTGTTAATGATTGCAGCGGGGCTTAACGGTTCATCGAGAAGCAGCGTGGTGTTGTGAGATTGGCCAGGGAAGGGAAGTGGACTCGGAGGGGAGGAATATTTTGAGGGATAAAAAGGGCGGAAGAGGAACATCTCTTCCCGTATTCGGCAGCCAAAGAGATCGTCAACCTTTCCTCCGCTTTGATTTTTTCCTTCTCTTTAACCCGGCATAAACACGATTTTTTTACTCTTAGGCCCGTCCGAATGTCCCGAGGGAATCCAGAGAGGAAGAGTCTCGCTTTTCCTCTCGTTCGTTTGCATTCGTTTCTTTTTATTGAATCTAATAAAAGTGCTCTCCCTGGGAATTCCGATGAGGGGGAACGCGGAACTGTCCTTTCCGATGCAGTGTCGTGTGCGTGAGTTGAACGGTTTGATTGACGGGTCTGCGTTTGGATCATACGCGGTGAGGCTGAGGATGAGGCAACTACCGGTGCCTTAATATTTGTTTTTATTTAGGTCCTAATCCTGCTTAGGACATGGTTTTTGTTTGTTAGTGACGAGAATTAAGGAACAAGAAAAAGTTGAACTTTTACCAAACACAATAAATTGTGAGTCTATGAGTCGAAACCACGGTCGTATAAATAAAAATTTATTGTGGTTGGTAAAAGTTCGACTTTTTCTTGTTCCTTCATGGATTCCTATCACGGAGGCACGGCCGAAGCAGTGGATTCTAACCAGAATTAATTTTAAGATTGGTCTTTTAAGAGTAATTCACAGAATAAAGTCGTGATTTTTAAAACTATTTCAACACTTTCGACGTTGATTACTGTTCCGTATACAATATACATTTTGCAAACTCACTGTCTTAATTTTTATCCCTTAATATTTTCAATTTTTTTGGTTGTCAAAAGGGCATCACTTGAAGATGACGTTTAAGCGTTGAAATATTTCGTGTGCCATTTATGTGTGCCTCTTTTTTGGTTTTTTGCTTAGTTAATAAATACAGGATTTAGTTTCTTGAGAAAAGTTTTTCCTGGTTTTTCTTCTTAGAAAAAATTAAACCCGTCCGCTAATCAAACTGTATGCTACAGTTTTCGAGTGAGATGCAAATATCCGAAGAACATAAGATAACACTACGATTAAATTTAACAAATTGAACGAACTTTAAGCATTGAATAAACTGAGAATAAGTTTACAATTAGTATACGATTTACAATATTATGAAGCAATTAAAACACTCTTTAATGCCCATTTCAGGTCAATATTTGGCATGATAAACGTTTTTACCCTGTTTTTTATCTTTCTTAAAGAAAGAGGTCTTAAAATTGGTAGTTGACCTAATATTACACCAGTTATCAAGAACGAAGAAGGGTACCTCTTGAGATTATGGTATCAGCCATGCCTTATCTTGTGGCCTTCGTTGAACATGCTTTTAAATCCTCGTTACGACCCAGTATCCTCAGTTATATAAACTAGGAGGTTCAACCAAGGAACTCCAATAAAAAATTTTAATCGCTTTTTAAAAATTAAGAGGCTGCACTCAAATTCTTTCAATTGTTTACATGGTTGCTAAGAAGTTTCTGAAAGGAAAAGTTTCTTCACACGTTCTAGGAACTTAAATATCCACCTCATATTCCATGCCTTGGTCCCGAGTGAAATCTATAGACAATGAAAGCGAGAAAACATAAGACTTTTTACGAGCCATGACCACCCCTCGCCCCTTCAGGGAAAGCTTACTCTAATGCGACGAACCGACACAAAAAAAGATGCCACAAAAATTTCCCAGCGCCGAGCTGGGACGAACGCAGCACTACCGTCGAGACACAAGCACGAATTTAATCCGATTAATTCCACGTCTGTCGCGGCTTCTACACAACTACCCATTGTATGCCCAGATCATTGACCCTTAAGATTATTACAGGGGACGACTCCAAAGAATTCATTTAATGAACTCTCCCTGACCAATGGAAGAGAATTAAACGCATGGAAATTTAAGCTTTAACGACCCCTTTTCATTGCTAGCGAAATTTCTAAGCAAAAATTTAAGTTTTAGATACTTAAAAAGGGAAACGTTTGCCCGACAACTACTCCCTTCTAGGAAAGTAACAAAAAACACTCCTATTCTATCCTGTCTTCAATCATACTGTACATACCAACGTCGATCACGTTACCTTGAAAAATATTCTAAAATATATCGGGAAACACAACTCACACTCTACTAAAAGGTAAACACAGCAGTTCTTTTGTTTTTAAAATGCGACTCATTAGAAACATTACCTTCATTTTCCTTACGACCGCATTGAGTTAAGTTTAAGTGCTTTGCTGATCGTTCTTGAAGGATGATAAATAATGTTAATCTAACTAACTATTATTAAAACACTGACGTTCTTTCAAAGCCTCCTTTGTTTTCAAAGTATAATCTTAACATAAAAGCGCTAATGACGGTGAATAGAAATAAAGAATGCGAAGGTAACTTACCGAAAAGGTCGAGAAGTTACTCAATTAGCTCCATAAAAATGACCGCTAAAGAGGTGATGAAGCAAACTTATTTCAACTCCCACCTCACATAAACCACTTTAAGAAAGCCTGAGTTGACAACAAAGCACATACGCATTTGTCCATTAAAAATTATACGAAAGAGAAAAAAAGACGTATACAATTAGTGCTAAAATGTATTTCAATGTCATCATCTGCTAAACGAACCCATACCATTATTAATAACAAAAATTTGGAAAAAAGAATTGGGTTGGAAAATAAATAAACGAATAAACTCCAATTAAATACCAATGCTAAGAAGATTAAGAGTAAAATCAAATTTTCTCACAAAACACTTTCAAGTATTTTAATCCAAGGATAACCTCAGGGTTGATACTAACAATGCTGTTTGGATATTAAACGTAAAATGCCAATTTATGTTCTCCAATCAATCCCGAGTATTGCATAATCTGATCTGTGATATGCGCAAAATAATAACCATACATCTTACTCATCAGAAAAAAGAAAGACGTAATATGAATGCTTCTGTTGCGCTACAATCTCATGGAAAATTACAAAGACTGAGATGTCACTTAGTTGTTAACGGTCGCCAAAATCGCAACAACCCAATTGAGTTAAGGGAAACTTTTTAGAGTTTCATTGCCTTCGAATCCTAAAAAATATCTGACCTTAGGCTGATTCGTTCCTTATTCCCCCCAATAAGCTTACTTCACTAAAAGAGGAGTGAGGTAGTTTGATAGTACTTACCCCCCTCCCCAAGAAATTGTCTACGTATGTTCAGCACAATAACCCCAAGAATAACCGTAGTCGTATTGTTAAAAGTGCTTCGACAGCTTAGGTCATTTCGCACATAGGCCCCCACCGGGAATCGAAAGGGCAATCCTTTCAACAGAATTCAATTAAGAAAAAGCTGAGTGAATGCCACTATTCAGAATCACTAACACCTCAGCGGCATTCAGCAGAAAGAAATAATTCACCGAAAGATACGTTTCCTACGTTAGGGGGTGCATGCACCATGATTCTATTTCCCTAATCGATTACTTTCGTGTATCGTTCGCGGAAAAAAAAGACTTCTTCAATCGGTTCGTTCTAGCATCTATTTCCCTGATCTTTCTCCCAGTATCGGGACGGCTTATGTAACATGGTGGACACATTATATCGGCTACATCATCTCTGAAGTTGCTTTCTCTAAATTTATCCAGTAAATTAATCCTTTGTTTAAACCTTCTACCTTCTAGATACTCTCATCCTGCGTCCTGAAGCATCTGCGATATATCAGTATGAAGAAGCATCATACTGATATATCGTAGCAATTCTACACAAAACGTATCAACATACGTGAACGTGAACCAAAAGAGAAATGAAATTATTCTATTCATCAACATAATAGTTAATACCTGTTAAAACAGGTATTAAATACCGATAAATAGCCAAATCTCCCTGATAATTGAATAAATTAACAGATCAGACGAGCAAAAACGCCTTGCTGAAGAACGTAAAACCAGCGAATCTCCGTAGAGGAAAAAAACTTTTCACGATCACCGTCCACACACCTTCCGGAAAAGAAAACACAAAGTTCCCGGGAAGAGAAATAAAGAGCAAACGGGAGCACAACGAGGGCGAGAGAACAGACTTTCTGTATTTTCGCGAGTTGGAATGCGGTACTCGCGTGGAAAACACTGTTTATTCTGACCCGGTCATCACCGCTTCTCGCTGCGTTTTCCTCTCCTCATCAATTATTGCAGACGTTTTGGATCTCGGCGGGATCGGATTGTTCTACCGGTGCCCAATTCCGGAGAAAGGAGAGCCACGCCCCGCGCCACTCATCTGTTTTTGCCTTTTTGTTTTCGACCGACACGAGAGACTGGCCGGTCACGAATTCGGAAGATCGGTGAGGCACGCCTCAGAAAAGTCCACTTTCAAAGCTTACGCCCGCGCACAGGAATGCCAAGAGATATACCTATCGCTAGAGAAATGAAATACCTTGCGGAGGTCGAGATTTTTAAGGATACCAAACGTGGGAACAAACCTTTAACAGAGAGGGGTGTTAAAATAATTCTTTTAGTACGTATGCTGACCTCAATAAAGGTGTAAATTAATCTCGAATCTTTAAGGCAAGTATTGCTCATACTTACATTTTATTGCGTTAATAATCATTAAGATTTCGCAATTTTTTTTTTTTTTTCAGGTTTGAACGCTGTATCCAGGGCCGCTTGGGGAGGCAGTGCAACAGTTGAGGGTCCGGCCACATTAAATATTTTTAAGGAAAGTAAATGCAATAGCGGTATTTCCTGGCATTAAAAAAACTAATAGAAGAAGATATTTAAAAAGTAATGTTCCATCCAATTCATACGAAAACCACCGGAACATACATGGTGATCTGAAACGAACTTAAAATCACTCAACGTATGGAATTTCTAGGAAATTTCATCATGGAAAACGGGAAAGAGAAACTTAAACCCCGATGAATTTCAATTTAATTTTCAAAACCCCTGAAAATGTTTTAAGTTAATGTCGTTGCTATACATGTTTTAACTCTTCCTTATATCTATTATATAAATGTCTATACACTAATGTCTATTCTAGTACTACACATCTNNTAAAATAAAAATATTTGAAATAATTTATTTGGAATTGGAGATTGGATTCTCCAAATTTCTTTAGATCATTCCATCTCATTTTCAGGTGTAATGTCTATTTAGTAACATCGATATTTAGGCGGGAACTAATAGAAACCCGCCTTGTATGTTGTTTTATCGTTCTTTTAAAAAGGATATCACTCAACAGATAACAGCTGGGAGATCATCCATAGAAATCGGAAAGATCGTGAGCTATTAATTTAAGCGGGTTACTATAAAGCTTCTTGTGATAACACAAAATATCATCTACCAAGTAAATTCCACGATAAAAATGACAGTGACACCAATAGTTATCGACGGTTATCGAGCTTAAAAAAATCTGAAACTAGTTTCTCAAGAAAATGGAAATAAACCTTGGTATCTGTGGTAAACAAGTTTCCGAAGCATAAAATGGAAATGTACACTTTTATTTATTTATAGATACATTAACACTGCGAAGGTAACTCTACTAAAAGCGAGCCCGCAAACTGCTAAAGAGCCGGGATTTCTGTTAATGGCCAAAAATAAACGCAGCAAGCTACGCAATAAATTTCGCTTTCAGGTGGTCGCGGAATTCCATTCTAAACATCGATGACGAAATCCCGACCCTTTTGGTTATTTATAGTCGTGAGGTCGATTTGACTCACATCCTTGTACTTATTAAAATTAAACGAGATATCCTCTGCAGAAAGGAAAAAATAATGAAATTGGCCTCGCCCTTGCAGAGGCCCTCATTTCGACCCTGAGGGGCTGTAGATAAGCGGCGGAAACGCGTGCTTTGGCGGAGGCGGAGCTAATACACGGCAGCTAAAATGTAGGGAAAGAATGGAATGAATCATAGGGGCTAGCGAAACGTGCCGCTATCAATAGTTAAAGCTAGCCACTAGATTTGATAGGTCCTTTCGAGACGAAAGCGGAGAGGGGAGCAGATTACAGGAGTTTGAAGTGTGCGGGTCCGAGAGGATAACCTTGCGGCACTCTTCTCTTAAGTGAAAAATGGGAGGATGAGTCTACATGGAACTCAAACGGTGACAGTGGAAACAAAGGGACATAACTGGCCAGAGTGAACCAACGATACTATAGAAATGCACCATTCAGGCGCGACAGTAATGGCTGAACTCGAATAACATCGGATATGTTTCCTTCTTTGTCACTCATCCCAAAGATATAAAGAATAAAAATTCAGTCCCTTAAAGCTTAAACCGCAAAGCGCGCTTAATTATTAAAAATAGTAATTTCAGCACATAATAAGTTAAAACGTAGAAAATCTGCTGTCGAACGTACATTTACGATGCTCTACCCTTTTCAAATGTCAAAAAGTAAGTTATTTCCTGCAATCAAGACATACTTTAGTTTCATGCAGAATACTGAAAATATCTGGGATTCTGTCATAGATGCAGATCTGTCATAGATGCAGAGAAGACAAGTGTGCATGAAAATAGATTTTTAATGCGTTTGCCTTTTCTATAATCATAGGTTTTCGGTAACATGAAGAAGAAGCAAACAATCCCATAATTAACGCCTGAAATCTCTCCAAAGAACAGGGCTAATTTTTGCAGGTTAAAAAGGATTAAACGTTAATTTCCCTGACCTATGATTAATTAGGTTAAACTAAATGATGGATAGGAACACAAAGACGAATTGAAGTTGGCGATTGTGGTACGAAAAGCAATATATAACGCAATATTTTCGTTTATTTAGGAAATTATTCCAAGTTTTGCAAACTAACTTCAGAAACGCTGTCAATGTTCAGTGTTATTGTTGTAACATAAATAATTAACATACAGTTCAGATTTTTCAATTTACACTTATCAATTTCTTAGAACTGACTCCTTATTAGTGGCGACACTCAAAACATTTCCTTTTCTTACGTGTTGTATTCTTGGACAATGGAAAACCTTAAAACAAAGAATGATTCCGAATTATCTGCTGACAGTATATCACTTATCAGTGGCCCGCTTTTTCTGTTGTGATAAGCAGATCAAGTCCACCTAGTGGTGCAACTGGTTAGCTCAATGAGGACGGTCGGCGAACAAGCCGATTGAGTATTAACGTCATTTAGGTCGCGCAAAATCCCAATTCGACAATCAATGAACCTGCATAGATAACTTGCTGGCATATTACATTACATTACATTCTTTTCTTTTTTTGTGTTATGTAACACACTGTATTTCTATTATTGCTCTTAGGGGTAATTTGTACCCAGAGCATTGTAATAAACTTTTCTATTTCTATTTCAATTTTGAAACAGCAAGAGATATAAAGCATATCAAATCTGGAAGCGTGGTTACGTAAAAACTTCGTTGTAGTGTTTTCAGCTATCAAAGACTAATTTCCTGCAGCCTGATAAATTAATACTTTACCAAATATAAGAAACGCCAAAACGCAACATTAAAAGAAATATAAGACAGAATAGGAATTTATTAAAATTCTGTAAATAGAATTCCGGAAAATACAGGGAGTTTCCAACTACTAGAAATGATAATTTTGCAAAATGATAATCATATGGACCAGTGGCTCACAAATTTTCCACTCAGCTGGTCAAACGCGTTACCCGATAGTCGGTAAACCGTAGTTATGCATGTCATTTAAAAAATCGACATTTTTTCGAAAGTTCTTTATTTTCTCGACTTCATTATGCCTAATCTACTGATAGATTATTCCATGGAACTGAATCAAGCAAAAGCTAATGTAACAGCACGATCAACAGTACGATTTATAATACTACCAATCGATTAATGGTCACTAGCGATTCACAATTCCGATATATTCTCGAACCGAATGAATGTATGTACGCGGTTGGCCGGACTTGGCTAGCGGGCCGCAGTTGAGTACCACCGATGTAGGTTGATTTATAAAGAAACGAGTTACATTACGACAACTTAACTGTAACGATATTGCAAGGCGACAAGCGATACATTAAACGACCTGGACTTCCTCATTCGTCCACTCTTCACTCGACAATCATCAGTCACAGCCATACACACATATCGACCACGCTTCGAAACCTTTGATATTAACGCGAGATTAATCCCACCTAGAACTGACAGGGGAGGAATTGACATACGGCAACGACACGAAAATTTTACACTCTGCTACTTCCCCCAAGGAGGCACACTTTTACTGCAATCATCCGCCGTATCAATAATTCATCTAACGTCCAAATTCCGCACTTCCTGCTCGGAGATATTTGTTGCGAACGAAATTTACCGTAGAACGATCTCTGGCTCGATGAAATCGACCGATAAATAAGACCCCTGAGGAAATCCCTTCATGCATGCGATGACTGACCGACTCCTCCGACACGAAAGGAACTAATAGATCTGCTGCACGCGTGGGAGGAACCGAGAGAGACGGTCCAGCATCCAAATAACAGGGGATTTGGCGCGGGAAAACAGTCCGAATTGCGTGCCAGCATGGAAGTGACTTCGGGAAAGTCGTAACGAGCGATTACCCGCACCTCGAAAAAAGGCCTTCCCAGCACCGCATGTGGTATCACCCGAAGATAATCTCCAACCCCACAGAGCATATAAAAAAGGCGCTTTTCGCATGAAACGGTCTTACTGGTGTGTAAATCACGCGGACTTTAATGAAAATCGTACATTGTTGAAGGGGCGGGGAAGGGAGTGGATTCCGCGGCACGTGGTGGTGGGTGAAAACGCCTTCGTCTTTGTGGTCACGAAGCGGCGCGAGGTAGAACCGCGTCGTAAAAAAACGGCGAAATCTTAAAACCTCCGAGAGATGGGGTAGATAAGGATCCAGAGCGACGAAGGACGAAACAGTTAACTCGGTTCGCAATGATAAATCATTCCAGTGAATGGATATTTTCTTCCTTTTTCCCCGCTCTTTCACAGCGCACTTTTACAGACGAGAGCCACAACCTTTCTGAGAAGGGAAACAATGCTAGGAGAATTCATTCTAGATCGGTGTCATTGCGGTTTCTAAACCGATCTGCAAGGGTTATAAATCGATACATTTTTAACTTTATTCCTACCACAGATTTTCGGTTATACCCTATAAGTTACTTGTAAAGGTTTACGGTGGCGACTTTTGGATAAAACAGCGAGGTGTGACGCATGAGGGTTCGAAGCTGAAAGCGGAATAATTCAGAAATCTAGAGTATAATCCAACGAATACTTGTCATACCCAACCTAATCAAGGAAAACAATCATATGCATATTCCAGAAGCATTTAAGCGACCCTGATACATTCAAAATAAATTTCTACTAATTAATAAATTACAATTAAAATCACAGAAAAATATTCCCGTGATATGAAACATAGGCAGTGGCAACGCAAAGGAAAAACAGTGGGCAATACTATAGTAAAATGATATGTTTGAGGTTGCGTTTAAGTAAAAAACAAAAATGTGTGGTCATTCATACTGCTATAGGGGCATCTACATTTTCCTTATGCTTCGAGGATATCGTTAAAAATCGGTTCTTTGGCCAACAAAGGAGCCGAAATGCGACTTCCCATAGTATTCCAAATGGTAAATTACACTCGCACTACGCACGATAGGTATTTGCATTTGCTTGCTTCAAATATTTGATAATATGAGACAATCCAAGGAATCTTTAGCAAACTGCTCACCTGAAAACTTGTTTACTGATATAATCTTGAAATATTCTACCTTTTACCATCTATATTTAGAATTAATGAAAGACAATGGATAATAAAAATTCACCTCACAAGACTTTAAATTATTTCCTAATTCAAGAGCAGTTGATATTACGAAAGCGCTATCTCAAACGAATGTTGATTGGCAGTTATCTGAGAAAGGAATAACAACAAACTACGCGCTTGATTTAATTGATCGAACCGATTATTAGTTAACAATATGTTGTTTCTGGGCACAGAAATCTCTGATAATTCATTAGTACCTCGATTCGGTTTCAGAGTAAAAACATCCAATATGATCAAACTATGAAATAATATGCTCAACCCGGATTTCAATGCATAAGAATTCGTATTTGAAAACGGGTGACAACTATTGTAAACAGAAAAGCGTTTTTTTCCTCATCAGAACAAGAGTACAGTGAAGTTAAGGCTGTAAAACATGTGGCTGAGTGCCTGTTAAGGTCGTGAAACAGCATGAAAACAAAGGAACATATATCCTCTGTTTTATTCTTCTTACCTTGAACTTCCTGAACATTCAAGGCAAAGATCGAATTTTAAACAAATCTATAAATTGTACAAATTCGTTGGAATATACATCTTCATGACCAAAACATTCATACATTTTCAGAGAGTTAGGAAAATTCGACAATAACTGTTCCATTTGTCGTATTTTTCATATAATTTATTCTAGTGGAGGTCAACCACTTCGAGAAATCCACCATCCATCCGGAATCCACCTTGATATCCCAGGGCCCGTAATTTTCAGACGTAGATTACGCTTGAAATTCAACTCCGGAGCATGAAAAATTCGATTTTACTGTCCCTTTCATCCGTATCGAACGGGACTGCGTAATCGAGACGGGACGGAAAGTTCGTCCGGAAATTATAAAAGGTCGCGAAGCACCAGTTTGCCTTCCACCTTTTGGAGGACGCATAAGATAGTGTTGATAAAGTGGAAGCACGTTGTAAATTTAGCCAGAGATCTCATTCATAGAGAGCTTTGCGAAAGCTATATAACGCCTCTTTCTTATCGTGAGTCTCTCCGAGATTAGAAAGATTGAGAAGAGAGATTTGTGGCTGGATTTTCGTCATGCGGAATACAGCTGTCTTTTGTTCTGCAGGGGGATATAGAAAAATCTTCTTTCCAGAAGATAAGCCGTCCAATTTAACGCCGGGGTGACCGATACGAGCTTGAGTATCAACAACAGCGATAGATCTAGAAGGTAACATATTAAGCTAGAACTTGTCTTTTGCTATTAGCAACAAAAAATGAACTAGGAAAACATGAAATTCCCAAATCTGATTAATATTCTCCTAACAGAAATTTAAACAAAAGTCACTAAAATTAGAAACAAATGCTTGTTTGGGAAAGGGAAAACTATCTCAATCCTCATTCCCTCTCCTAGCTTAGGTACAGGGGAACGAGGGGATGAGGTTACGTCCGGCCTTAGAGCTGTATACTTTACGAAAAAAATCCTGTTGAAAATTACATGGTATTTATTGATTCTTTTACATAGAGTTCCACTAAACGACGGCTCTAACCATATACTTCACTACAATACACCATACAAGAAGTTGTAACTAGTGCTTACAATACATCCGTAAATACATTCCTTTTTCCACGGCATATAATAGAAGTAGACGATGGTATTCAATTGTAAGACAAATATAAAATGTTGCTCCTTTATTTAGGTAAATCTGTAAATTAAACTCTTCAGCAATCAAAATCGATATTCGAATGCGTGAATTTGTCAAAAGACATTGGATGATCACAGAGAGTACTTTTCCACAGAATGTTAAATGAAACCAGATATTCCAATCGCGGTGCATGAAGTTGCTAGCACGTATCTAAAACCGGTCGAAGATAAAACTTTATAAACTAAGTCCGTCGTTATACATTCCAATAATCGCCAAGTTTCACCAATATTTCCTAATCAAGTACCGCAAATCCCCTACCCTGAGAGCCCCGACTTAATGCATTAAGTTTGCCATTAGTTAATCGATAATATTACTACTTGGTGGGGGGATAGAGATGCATCTCCACAAATTTTATCCAGAATATTCATCTTTATGACCATCAGTAAAAACTCAACGATAAAATTCAACTGAAATCATTATAAATCGTCGAACACAGCTAAATTGTTCCGTATGAAACTTGTACAAAGATGCTAAAGTATGACATGAGTATTCAGTAACAGTAAGAAGAGTAATAGACGCGCGGACAAATCGTTCTTCCCGCGAACGATACGCGACAACAATAAGCTAGAGAGGTAACTCGAACGCTTGGTGTTTACACCCCCTGCCACACGCCGAAATGATGTAGATGTATTTAGACCCCATACAAAAATTTATGAACTGTACGTTCTTAGAAGATGTAGCCGATATTATGCGAAATCCCTGTTACTTGGGCCGTTCTGATGCTGCGAGAAAAATCAAAGAAATAGAAGCTAGTCTAGACGATAACTAACAACTTCAAGATTTCATTTCTTTCCGCGTATCATATGCGAAAGCAACCTGTTAGGGAAGCAGAGTAATGGTACATGCATCCCATGTCACACACCGAAAGTTGGTTTGCAGAGCACATATGTAGATGTCATGCAATTAGCTTTCGGTGTAGCATTCATTAGTTTAGTATTGAACCAAAACTATCGATTTTCACCTCTCAACTAAGTATTACTTTGAAAGGAATTTCAACACGTTAACAAATGCATGACCAACTACCCTAATCAGTCAAAGCAAGTTTAATACTGCATTGAATCATCACTAAAAAAAGATCCGAAAACCACCTTAAGGGATTCCGTTTATTTGATCCAGCTATGAAGTAATGGACACACACAGCAAATAAAAGCAGAGCAACTTTATAAAAGATGAATCGATCGCTGCGGAAATGGAAAATACCGAAATGATCTTCGGCCGAGCTTGATATTTCTGTATACGACAGTAAGCTTCGAGAAGATAGCTCTCGATTACTGACCACAATGCATCCTGCGGTCGGAGAAGCGACTGATATCGGATACAAGCGGCCACGAAGGCGGTCAAGGGTACTTCGGATTGGTTGGATAATTTCTCACAGACTCCGACATCAAGTTCGTTCCCGATACGGTATGAATAAATAATTGGTCTTAAGAACAGCAAGGCAACAAAGAGCAACTGGAATATCTGCGACAACATTTTCGAGTTTGAGAGCGAAGTACTATCTGTAAAAACTACCAATAAACACCCACATAATCAATCTCTAATTATCTAATCTCACAATAATATGATTTGAAGAACAATCAAAAGAAAATGATTGAAGAACCAAAGGAATTACTCTTTGGTTCCCTTGAACATAAAGTACGACCATATCGAATAAAAATTACCCATACAGACGTCACACTAAAGGAAAGAGTAACACGTATGTAAAGAATAGGGACATTATATAACAGCTGGGAACATCATGAAGGAGAAAGGACTGGGAAATGTCTAATTGGAAGAAGCTTGCGGAGGCCTTCATCTGTCAATGAATTGAGGACTGAATGAAACGATGATGATATAACGCATCACTAAGTTTCACGTCTTGTAGATTTGTCGTCCATATTTCAAAACGATAATACATCTCTGAAATACCCATTCTGTATTTATCTTCTATCTATTAAATAAATAGAATAAAATAATAAATATAAGGGATTTCAATAATCAATGATAGGGATGTAATACGAAACTCGACCGACCACGGTGGAAGAATGATTACAACTATAGCCTTCTAACATAGAGGTCCAGGGTTTGAGTCCCGGCTAAAGGGGGTTTTTCTGAGCTGGGTCATGGCTGTTTGTGTTCTTTCTTTGTCTCTGTGATCGTTCAAATCATTAAAAGAGATAACTGTATGTTCCTTTTTCCGCTAAAGAATTCATGATTCATAAAAATAACGATAATAATAACAATAATGATAATAACAACAATAATGATAATAATTATAGGCTGATATTGGGAAATACTAGCGATAAAGTTACTCTATAGACTGATATAAAAATTATTTAAACGAAAATTAAATCATGATGACCAATAATTGCAAATAGTAGAAACACCCGATTTGTATATGATAAAAATCTTACGATGACATCAGGTCACGGTTAAATTAAATTAGATAGCGTCTAAAATAGGATAAGATAGAAAAAATTTCCATAAAAAGCTCAAACAGTATGATAACAAACCTTAAATCCAATAAAAGAGCAAACAATGAGGCAATTTCGTTCACACTAAAACGTTACGCGCATTTTGAACGATGAAGTCACCTTTAAATATTAAGACGCAATTTTTACTCGTATTTCACGAGCGATTTATCAATTGTTCGGAGGCTATCTCATTCGGGATTACGTGAGTACGCTTATCTTTAAAACCAACTGATAAAATTTAGCTTGGGTAAAATTTTGATGCATAATTCTGATCAACGCCGCCTTTTACTATTGTTCTTTTCAGATTCTGTACTATCCGAACGTATCCTTCAGAATACGAACTTCACATTACATGAGCTCCTGTTGATTACCTTTTCCTTCATATAAATCCATTCTACGAATTATTCTTTCATCATTGACCTGCCTTTCCAGAAACCTTCCACAAAAATTCCCATCGCGGAAAAATTATTACCTCCAGGAAATCCACACTTGAGCCATTCACTCAGCTTTCCTGAGGACGTAAAAATCCCACATCAGCAATTCATTTCCCCGAAGCAAACTTGCAAAGACTCAGCTAACGCACCAAGCATTCCAAAGGCCACGAAACCAAAATTAACAGGCAAGCACTTCGGAACGATCTCTTACGCCCACTTCCAGAAGCGTTCCTATATTTTAGTGGGATATTAACGCACCGTCAACGACCACACTGGTAGCCTTATTTGTCGTCGATATTTTCATCCGTTTTGTTGAAATGTTTTACGACTTCGAGGTAGGTGCATGTCTTCCCTCGGTGGGACCAAACACCGTGTATAAAAACGTCCCATAAAACGGCTGAAAATCGCCAAAAGTCGTCCGAACGGTTTCAAACCCGGTCACGTACCGGAGTCTGCCGGGAGATGGAGGGGAGGGCGACGAAACAGAAAGGGAGAGAGTGAATCGGATGGAGAGGGAAAATTCTTACCCAAAGGAGTCCATCTGGAGGTCTAGGACAGACTTAAGAACCTTTGACAATGGCGCGTCGTTAGGACGACTAATTTATCAACGGGTCGCGCAATTGGATAACCACTAACGGCTGAAGCGACTTTTCTTAATTCAATCATGCCAGACCAAGCTTACCAAGAAGTTATGTTCAGAAGCACAATTTACAGAACATAGCTATCTTAAAATTTTCAGAAACCGATAGGTAACGTGACAGCTACCCAGAAGTAGAACACACGATTCAATAAAATTAGTCTAATTAGTAGAGTCATGATTTCGAAGGCTGAATTTTTACTCTCTCCATCATCAGCTACCGAGAACTGTGGAGAGAGAATGAGGCTTACTAGGTAAGGTGAGGAGTGAGGTTGCCTTGTTTCTCCTTTCTGAGTCAGAATGCAATTAGTGGTAACTGTCCACGGAAGTGAAGCGCAATAACTCTTTGAATAACAATTTTCTTAGCATTCGATTGGGAGAGACCAAAAAGTATGCCATTATTAAGTATCAGTCCTGTCTCAGTAGCTTTCATATCATAACTCCCTTGAGCAAGACTGACAATGAGACAATTTTGATTTGTGATAGAGATTCTTACAAAGGAGGCGATTCGTAGATTCTGGTGTTAGCTACATTTAAAAAGGAGCCCCTTTCAGGAAGAGCTGAGAAGAAAGTAAAAGAAGAGAAGGGGTTTAGCTATTGTAACTTGTTCCGCCAGCACAGTCATGCGCACTGAGGGCACTTATTCTCAATAAAAGATCAATTAACTTCAGCCTGAAAGGAAAAATGGTTAAAAACTAGTCGTAAAGATCGAAAGATTTTATTACAATTTTAGCGATGAATAGTAAAATACTTCACGAAACTAAGATCGTGGTTACTTATAAAATAATCACAGAAATTGTACATATCAACTTGATTATTCGCAGAACTGGTGTGCTAAGCATGCACATGTGTGTGCATGCTTAGCACACCAGTTTGGATGCTCCAATCGATGGAATCGAATTAAATAGTTCTACGTGCAAATTTTTCGCCAAATGAAGTAACTGAATCTTGTTCAACTCAAGTCCATTGATCAATAAAGGGAAAATTTCAACTTATTGGCAGAGAGAAAAAATTATTCAACACGAAAAATTATACCATTACATTACTCTATTAGCTACAACTTTCCTCGATTCGATGTCATTCTGGCAGTGATTTCACTTCTAATAATTTTTTTCAGCTCTTCAAGGTTTCTTCCTGACGAGGATAAAATAACCCCATAAATATAGACCTAGAATTACTCCTATTCTTCCCCATCAGAACTCCGTAATTTCCTAAAAAGCTTTCTCCTCTCTAGTGGGCTCTTGAGCACCCTGATCCTATTTCATGCCCTTTTTTCTCCTACGCTATAAACAAAGATTATACGGCTATGCGCGGCTGTAAGCAGCAAGGGAACGGCGAGTTCACATCTGTAGTAGACAGCTGTAAAACCAAAGATTGGCCCACTAACATTAGGTCTCCGCCCAAAAGAAAAGAACAAGAAACACAGCTTGTTCTTGGCTCGCAGCTAAAAAGAGATAAAATAATACTTTCTTTCTTAAGCTTGCTGAATTTCTTCAATACATCACACTAAAAATTTTACTCCGCTGTCCATTCCTCTGTACTTATTTATACCTTTTAACAATCGAAAAATACGAGATTTCTTCTGTAACACATGAAAGAAATACACATAAAATTTAAAGAATAAAAGCAGCTTACGATGCCTCAATCCAGAATGATGGTGCTGCCACTCTTAAACGCTTGAAATTACTTTAAATTGTCGTTTCTTTCTCGCCTGTCACAACACTAGCTGATTTGATGCAAACGTGATGTGGGTCAAAATTTACTAGTAAGTAAATCTCATTCAAAGGAAGCATAGAATTACGCACATTTATTTTCAATTAGTAAAATTCATACACATCAAGCAGCATGAATTAATGTGATCTTTATGAAGTACTAATTTTCGAGACTTTTTTTCGAAAGAACAATTCTTTCAACGTCCTATCCTGATAATTCGCCCGAACTGCAGGTAAAATAATCATTCAATGTTGGAGTGAAGTTCGCGTATACACTGCGACAGGGAGGGGAGTATGGCCTGTTTGGAAACTTCATGCGGTTTTCGAAGTATTCAAGAATGATTCCTGCAGTCAAACCCAAATATCTGTAAGAATATAAATTTTTCAAAATATGTCATAAATGTATTTAATCCAGAAGAGAAAACGGTAGTCTTAATTGAATTGCGTCGAAATTTTACCAAATTATCTTTTTTTATGCTTTAGCCTTCCACAGTGTAACGTCTGCCCATATCTATTTCAGTCGTATACCGGGCCATTCTTTGTAAAAAAACATTCAGAACGCACGGAGTTTCCTTTCAAATAAACTGAAAAACATTTATAATATAATTATTATATTTATAATAATATTATAATATCGACCTGATATTTACCACAGTCTCCGCGGCTCGACGATCAAAATGTTAGCGAAACCCTCCATTAGGACCACAATTTAATCAAAATTCATCACATATTCGAACTTAACCATTCCAAAATTGACCTAAAGATGAAAAATAACAGAATACTCAGACAATGCGCCGGAACCGTTTGATATTCTCTTTGCTCTGAATATAACAGCTCAAGTTACGAAACTGGTGCGAATTCCCTCTTGGGAAGCTTGCGAAATTAAACATCACCGGGCGAAGCGGGCAAATGTCAGAGAAGCATCCTCGCAATCCATTTGAGCACCGTTTTTTCTCGGCCTCTCGTTAATTTCGCACGGTGCCCACCTTCCCCGTGACCAACCGAGGACCACGGCTCGAAAACGCCGTGGCCAGAGTCGAAGAGCCGTGCATATGGCACGTGCGAACAGACGACATGGAAAGGGAACGAGATGGCAGCATCACGAACGCCGGAGTCAAGGACGATGCACGCGTCCAAAAGACCATTTAACGAATGCTGTGATTCATCAGTCAGCCGGTCGCAATTCAACCTTTAAAGGCCGTTATGTCTTACGAGTGACGTAAACGGCGGAGAACTAGCATGTTCCTATTTCGTACCGGTATTTGTCAATCGAGTTGTATCGTAATGTGAACAAAAAAATTAAACCGAAGAAATTGAAAGAAAAAAAACGAAGAAATCGACTGCACTTTAGCCTTATACCGCAGAAAGTGGGGTGCAGAAAGCACTCTACAAAGCTGATTGCATAAGTTCAAAGTTTGTTGAGATACGTCTTTTTGTAGAACGGAGAACGTAATCCCAAGATTTTCGTTCTCGTAATCCCGAAGGTTCGATCGAGAAGTCGTGAACTTGAGGTGCCGACTGCGAAATCTATTTTCTAAGACCGGCGCACTTCAGTAAGCATAAGTAAGGTTCGCATTGCTTCTTTATCGGACACTATTGTAAATATTGGAGGAATTTTTATATTAAAGACATATCCCTAGAAAGTAGGTGCAATGGATTTCCTCCTATGCGTTTATATAAATTTTTATTTGACTCACTTAAGCGTATTACTTACGGAACTACGACTAAGTTTCTCCTATATTATTTATTAAATTATAATACGTTCACTTTAAATAGGTTCACCATAATAGTACCTCCACTCCATAATGCAAAAGTTGTAATTTTCCGATTATTGTTATTATACTGGAAACTACAAGGGTACTGGTATGGCAATCCGCTGAAGAAGAGTTAGCATGTCGATCAGAACGTAATAAAGTAATCCTACACTTCGTCAATAAGTACATTCACTATTTTTGCACTATATACTATATTAACGCATACTTAAAACCACATTTAAATCTTTTAATGGAACCTCAGCGAAACCTAACTAAAGAAAAAACCGTCACGTCCTCGAAGAAGAGGTCCTCAATAGATAGTGACTTCGTATCATTGATGCTTTGTTAAGTGACGAGGGCAGCTCACATAAAAATGGATAAAAGGTGCTTAAAGTGATGTCGAGGAACTAAACTAAACCGCTAAAATTTGCCTCTTCTAGTAGAAAAATACATTTTGCCTTCTGATTCAATAAAAACAAGGCGGGTATTATTAAACAATAAATTATAATATCCTTCACTTTTTCGTGGATGAAATTCGTTTTCCGAGAGACCGGTCTTGACTCAGCTCCTACGCAACTCCGTGGGGAGAAAAGACAACAGCTTGCGACGAATCGATCCCACGATCATTAGCCGCTTTCCTTTCCTTCATTGTGCTAACCTGGTCGATTGCGGGAGGAATACATAATGAAACCCTCTTTCGGTATCCCACCGCGTAGAACAGTAATTTTTTGTCAACACTGCGCTGTTTCAAGGTAGAAAACCACTGTCCAAGAACACTTTCGAACGCTCTCCGACTTGGAAGCGGAAGACCGCCGGGAAAGTACTTCCCAGCCGCGCGTTACAAGGCGGAAATCACCTAAGAAACAGAAGTAAACCAATAAACACCGGTAAAACCCCTACCTGGTTAGAGATCCAAACACGGGAACAAAAACGTCCGGGAAACCGAAAGACGTGAACCACCAAATCCTTCAGGGGGCTTGGCCCCGCGGGGCAATCCAAACTTCCACTATATCACCGTCAATTCGAAATCCACGCAGTTACATCAAACCAAACACCATCCTCACCGCAACACAAAGAAGCACTCACAGAAAAACACCCGCAGAAGATTTCGTTCTGTCACCTCGAGGGAAAATACCGGGGCTGCCACTGAAACGGGGGCGTTCTCCTAGGAGACGCAAACAATGGAGGGAAAAAGCACCGTGGATGAGGGGCCGAATGTTTAATCCGGATTGAAATCGCCGCTCCTTTCGGATCGTCCGTCCCCTGCTAACGCACGCGAGACACTAAAGTCGGCGTTCCTTCCCCAGCGGGACGCGTGAGAGGGGAGGGGAACGAGGGAGTGGTGGGGGAGGACGGCGTGGGAGGGGAGGGAACGAAAGCGAGCGGAAGGAACGTTCTTTCAGCGCGATACACTATCTTATTGCCTAAGCAGTAACCGGCCGGGGAGATTGGGCTTCGAACGCGTTCTCTTTGGCCATGGACGAGAGAGGACTTACGGAGACTGCCTCTATGCAGCACTCATACATTGAGGATCCATCGTCTAGGGCAGGGGTCTTTTATCGTTCACGCGTCAGCTATTTAATATTTATTTAAGATGCGCCTTACTAATTACTGCGTTGTGTCACAAATTATAATTCTGTGCCATTAACTTATTCGTTCTTTTTCGTTTATTTCTATTGATTTGTCTTCATGTCTTTTATAACTCTATTAATCTAATTTAATCATCAAATTTAGTTTTCTATCCGTAGGTTTCGCAGGTTTTTCACACCCTCCTTCTTGAGGGTGTTTTCCTGCAGTGGAGATTTTTCCCTGAGCTCTTAGCTTAGGTTTTTTAATCCACAAAGTAGTTTTCTTCATTGCATTTTGCAAGCTATCTTTCTCTTTTCTTGTCTCATGTGACGAAGGGTTAGATGTAAGAAGAGACTTGTTAGTCTCAATCTCGCCCTGAATAAAGTCCTTTATTATTATTATTAAAGAATCGTTAAGTAATACTGGCTGGTGAAGAAGCCAGCTCATTTTGGATACGAAGAAAAGAATACATCCCCTTTTCATTGGACAGTTCTCAGCTATAGAAAAATGAAGTTTGTTGAGACCGTAGAATTTTCAGAGTTTGCTACTAAAACTAATTATTCGGCGAAAAAGCATGTCGTTACAAATAAAACACGCTAGAATTCAAGTTTTGGAGGAAATGAAAGTTCGCAAATACATGTTCTCAAGACAAAAACAAAATTTTCTCCCCAATATAAATAGTTTCGATGAAATATGATAAATCCAGTTGGAATCCAATGCTTTGCTAAGTTTATGGATAAACGCAAAGAAACCAGCTACAAAACGAATAGTTGCGTATGTACGGTCGATATTTAGTTAATTCTATTTATCATTTATCAGACGCTCGTACTTAAGAGAACTGTTCGTTTCACACATCCCATTAGTGCTGTTTGTTTCACGTCTCATCTCAGTACTCTAGGAAGAGTCGACTTCATCAGAGAGTCGCATATACTGTGAAAATGAATCCAAATTTAAAATTTGAGAGAATTAAAACCACTCTCTTTTAAAAGTTGTAGGCNGGGACTCGAACCCAGTGGGAGACCTGGGTTCGAGTCCCAGTCGTGTCGCTATTTTTCACACTTGTTATTCCTTTGAAAACTAAAAGTTTGATAGCTTGACTATGAGGTAATGGGTTTATAAATGGTCGATTATCTTCATTTTATATAACAGGGATCCAATAATAAAACACTTCTGATTGCGGAAGGTCTCTATCGCATATTACTAGCAAGTATCGGTGTTTGAATCAACTTGCAATGGTATTGATGTTACAATAGTAACACGTGTAATATGGATGAGTATATTATCAGCTCTCCATTGTCAAGTTTTTAATTTTATAAGTCTAACAATCACCTTAAACTTTTCGAATCAGGGAAATAGATGTTAAGATCAGCCGATTCAAAACTTCATTTTTCCGAAGAACAAGAGATAACAACAACATTGGAATTTACTTCCATCCCTATGACGCGCTGTCAGGCGGCTAGGAGGGCGTAGGAAAGTCGTTTGTTATGTGACGCAATTCGCAAAACAATGTCCTGAATAACGATTACATATTATATATACATTCATAAGATTTCATATAAACCTATTATATTCAAGTATATTATGCATCAGGTATTCAGTATTACTTCCCATTCTTTGATAAAACGAATGAAAATTCTTACATAAACTGAGATAAAATATTCTTGGCAACGTTAGTACACCCAACGATGCAATAAGTTTATCCTTAAGTAAAATAGCATTTACTCATTCACCATGAACTCTATAAAAATAATAATAGTAATAAAACGTCTTTATTTAAGGGCGAGATTGAGACTTTGTCTCTTCTTACATCTAACTCCTAGTGAAGAGTGAAATCAAACTTCTTAGCCGTTTTTCCCTACGGTACACCATGTCATGTAGTGTAGTCGCAAGAGATGTAGAGAGGAGGTCATGTGAAAAGAATTGAGAAAGAGGAAAACAACTCTATAATTTGGAAGAAAAGGGAACGAAGAGAGAAGACGGTGTGAATAACAGGAGACAGGAAAAACAGGAAAAATAGTTGAATTCGGAAAACCGGAAGATAAAGAGAAGTAATAAAAATATAGGAAAAAGTAGAAAAATTACGCTTTATTTGATTTAATTTAAGCTAACTTTAATCATGGCCTCATTTGTGTTATCGTTTTCTCTCACTTTAGAGCATCTTAAAATGAAACTGATAGAAGCAAAATCGGTTCCAAGCTAAATTAATTTGCGCAATTTGCTGTAACGGTCGTTACTGCGAGTTATGGCCCTTCAGAAGAGGTTACATTGTTCACCAAGGTAACATTAATAAAAGGGAAGAGACATTCCATAAAGGGATTGTGAAGCAAAGCGAAATAACATACCACTTCCGACTATTTCCGCTAATAATCTATTTGATCTTCCTCCGAGAGGCGTTCGAAACGCATCATTATAAAACCAACGCCTTACGGCATTCCGCATTTGGACACATCGACGAAAGCTCTTAACAGGTTCTTTGAGCGCGCGATTACGAAACTTTTTAACTCCTCAGCAAACACCGCTAATTAAAGGTTTCCCGAAACGGACTCGGACATTAAAAGCTCATTAACATTCGCATCTCGAAGTATTCTCGGGCCAAAACCTTTGGGCGATGACAAATCGTCTCCGATAGCATCGGTGTACTCCGAATTAAAACCCTTCGAAATGCGTTCGGCGCAAATGAGAGTTGGAAACATATGGTGGTCATTTCGGTGTGAGAGTTACTCGCGAATCATGGACTTTCCCAAGCCAACCTTCGCGGAGAATGGTAGAGAAAGTCCGAGGCGCATTCCGAACGCGGCAAAACACGTCCATTACGACGCCCCCTTCACTCCTTCCTCGTCACGGAGACTGCAAAATGCGGAACATTCGCAATTTGCGCGCGACACAAGTTCGATTTTCGCGAACTTCGGGCGCGATCGCACCCCAAGGTACGGAGACTTTAACATATTCAGACCGTCTCTCGTTAGTACCCCAACATAATGCGATGGTTGAGTGAGACGGGCTTTCCACGTAAGGTCTTTTGTTTATTCGCCAATTTTCTCGCCGGAGTGTCGAATTGTTCAGGTTTTCCTCGGTGTAAACATCTCAAATACCTCTCAGTCGCCGTACTGAAATTCAATTATAAGTAGCGAAGGGACTGTAGACAACGTGGAACCGGAAAGGTAAGAGAAGTTTCGTGAATATGATTTATTCCAAAAGCGAAGAATGTATTGCATACATCTGCTGCAATTTGCTGCAAATCAGAAGGTTATAAGTAAAATTCAGCACAAAAACAAGCAAACTAATAAGTTTCCGAAGACAGAGAAACTCACCCAATGATTAAAAGGAAGTTTGTTAGGGTTGAATAAATATATTTTCCCATTTTTTTGTTTAAATGACCCATCTTCTCAGAGCCTAAGTTTCACAGATGTAAATCGATAAACCTCAGGCAGGGATTTTTCTGGGTTTATTGATATCTTTCATAAGTCAATCTGTAGAGTATTACGAACGAAGGAAAAACCTCAAGCACTCCACCATTAGTCACCAAAAGCTCATGAGAGAAAATAAAACTTGCTAAGAAAAATGAAGAGTGAGGTAATTAGTGTTTGCTTTTCTTGACGAGCCAGAATGTTATGATTGGAAAGAGTCAACGAAAGTACCGCATAATTGACCCGTTGACTAACACTTTTCACAGAATACAGTAGGAAATGACCAACATTAATGTCGTCACCCAGAATCACTCATATCTCGGCAGCTTACGTATTATTATAGCCATGTCGAGATAAAAATATTTTTAGTGTATCCTGCACCTGAGACATGAAATCCATGACGACATTTTATCTAAAACACCTTCCACATGATCGAACCATGAAAGTTTTTCATGAATACCGTCATAATTTATTTCGTGAGATCAGAATGGAATCGCACGAAATCCCACCCCAGAACACTTGAATGTAACCTTTACTCACTAAAACATTCACCGAAAGAGATAATGACTAGTTCAGACAGTTACTTCACCCTCGTATCTATTTATTCAGCCGTTGCGAAGGAACGAGCGAATATTAACAACGGAAACACTCTAGGAGCAAATCCCATTCCTTGTGGGGAGTTTTTACCCATCCGTGGAAACCTTCCCTTTCGCAGCGCGGGAGAAAGCGCACGTAAAGAGGAGAGGAAAGATGCGTGAACAGTCACGGGATGGACCCCTTTCCGCCCATACTCCTCCTATCCACTCCCCATAAAACCTCCCCCCCTGAAAGTCTGAACCCCTTCTACCGCACGCACTCTCATGCTCAGCCGACATCCACTATCGGTCTTGACACTTCCTGTCACTCTACTCCCTTTGCCGCCATTCAAGCATCCTTCGACGACGTGATGCCGTGGTTAGAAACTAGAAGGATTTTTCACCGTCACGAATATGCGACGTTTTTAGCTGCCGCCGTGGATTTGGAAGGACGTCTATGCGAAAGAGAAGGAAAACAAGACTGTATATCGCTCCAGTCTTCTACTTATATTTTCTATCCTATAGGCGGATGGGATTTTTCCATATTGCGTTCTTCGATATATATTCTCCAACCGAAGCATCAATTAATGGTGCAATTCGGTTTTGCAAAGGTCACTCTGAAATTCGTAAATATGATATTAACACGTATTGCTGTATTGCTAAGCACAATTTTTTCCAATTAATCCGGAACGGAATCAAGGATAAATGCGACATCTATTTAATCTTCATCTACGTAAACTTTACGTAAAAATGTCACTGGATGATTTATGAAAACATCTTTGGCAACGGTAGTTTCTGCACGTCTGACTTTCGGAATACTGAAAACGCTGGATTGCCATATTCTAAGCAAACTGCTTCAAACTGCTGACACCAAGAAAAAGATGGAAATTTTATCGTAGAGAGAATATCATTTCTACATTATATATAATATTATCACGTTTTACGGCCAACTGATTGTTATGCTAGTGTTAATTCTCAGCATAGGCTAGAGCTATTTTAACAATTCATCTACATATCTATCTACATTCATAACATACATAATAACTGTTTTCGACTGTCAGTTATTCAGACCTGGAATGCATAACGGTTTAATAACTTAAAAAAACTTTGTCTCCATGATTAACGCTTGAATCCTCCCATGACTGACCTTCGGAATCGTGCTATTTATACCCTAAGTAGAATAATGCATAGTTCCTTACCTTGGAATGTTTTCAGAATATCTGAAACCTTACTACAAGCATTTGATTCCATGTATTTTAATTATAATTACCTCGTTCTCTTTTTCGAGGAAACAGTTCAACCGCAACCTTTGTGCAAATAACATTCAGTAGTAATTCTTGAAAGAGCTATTGAAATATCCTCTGTAGTTCAAGAGCAATTGCGTTAGAAGGGAAATATTGGAATGATAATAAGTAAAGTAGTTTAAGGATCAGATGTGAGCACATTACCATGCTTACTCGATCGATGAATATTCAATGAAAAGCTGTCTCTTGCTTTGACCTTATCACATAACCAGTCTCCTTACAGGAGTATATTAAGTATTGATTATTACGCGGTCCTACGGGGGATATTGGTCTTCCTAATAGCCCTAGAAGCTTCCTCTTTGAAATATCCTTAATTCCTAAATACTTAGTTTAAGAACTCTCTACGAATGTAAAGTATTGTTCATGGTTTCACTCTATATATTTGTCTACTTCGACAATTTTCTATAAAAAAGGCAGCTACTTCAACAATTAAAAAATCGGAATTATTACTAAATCTTTTGATAAAGGAGTTACTTGTGGGAAAAAAAACATTTCCTCTCGTGTGTATGCTCTTACTTAATGTGAAAGACGCAACGTATGAGATTTCACAGTTGCAATTACGACCTTGACAAAGACAATAGCAGGCAGTCGGTATTACATGGTAAGTAAACGAAAATATTCTCACAGATGAAAAATCTGCGTCGGAAGGTTAACAGAAAAAGGTCACTTAACCCACATAACCCTTTCTACTCAACCCTCAAAAGTACCAACTTTTCGAGAGGCTCTCGAGATTAGCTCGAGAGAAGAACTCAATTCTCATTTTTTTACTCTGTCATGGTTGTTCGAACCATATGCCGGAGCGGACCTAAATACCTCCAACATTAAACCAAAATCATTGGAGAAGGAATGAGGAATACAAGGAATGACGTAGTGAGGTAGTTTCCCCTGATTTCTTCACTCAGCCAATAAACAAGAACCGGAATAAATTTCAGTACTCAGAATCACTATCTCAGTAGCTTTCAGATCATCACGGCGATGAGCAAAACAGAGACAAAAACAAATGATAAAATTTTCTCTTTCCTATATCAAAAGACGAATTAAAATTATCCCATTCATCGAAATATATTAGCAGAAACTTACACTTCGTTATTTCAGCCCAATTTTGCAGAAAACGTGGAATAAACTTTACTATTCGAATCAGATATAACATATAAGTCGAAAATTTTTATTAGAAATTGAAGGCGCCTTCCTGTTTACCTTGCTGTTCCATGTCGATAGACAAGTTGAATGATCTGTGAAAGACAATGGCTACTTTCGCTCCACACCTATAGGGACCTCCCGGAAATACGTTTTTATGAATGAGAACCAAAGAGTATTCATTAAGAAGAAGGTCCCGAAAGGGATTTTAAATAAACGTGAAGCATTCCTGGAAGCCGTCTCCAGTGGCATTCTTTTCCCTCGCATCCGGTGCCCAAAGGGGAGAGAACTTTCTCCCTCTTTCCGTTTAGGCACGCTTAGGAAATACTCGTTTACACGAGGAAGGTTCCATCTACCATATGCTAATATCAAACTCCTGCACAGTATTGGCTTCAGTTATAAGGGTGTCCAGAGGCAAGATAAGCTCATTATCCCAACCGTTGACTCATTTGATGAAGCGTCGATCGTACATTAGTTGAAACCATAACTTGACATTTATGATTTACGTAATCTTAAGTGCAGGATTAATAAATGAAACCATGCATAATTTACTTATTGCCACCTATTAGCCTAACGTTACCAATTCGGGAAATCTAAATCTCCCATCTTTGACGTCAGAGGAGTCCATCAAACTTTCAGATTTTCTAGTTTTGACTTCTGTTTGATTGCTGCGCCCCAATTCGATTGCATCACCTGCATTCTATCTGAAGTACTTAGCGGCCATGCACTTGCATTGTCCCAATAAGTTCAGAGTTTTAAGATAGTTGTCAGGTTTGGAAATTCACGGTTCAGGAGAAATTCATGAGGGATATATCTATAACAGAAGCAAACCAGCGCTACACGAACCTATAAAAAAATGATCGAAATTTCTTCCAACTAATTCTTTACAGATTATGAAAGTTAATGATTACTAATTACAAATGAAAAATCTCTGATTTCAATTAATGAGTCCCTAAAGGTCCACGCGACATAGAATGCCACAGTTAACGCTCCTTAATTTACTTCTTGGTGCATAATCCTTCTTTTCAAAGCATCCGACTATTATCATTAGATATCACAATAAATACGGTCTCTCAAGAATTACAGAATATAAAAAATTGACGGATTATTATAGCAGATGAAGCAGAGAGAAAGACTAGAGATGGAGGAAATGTGAACAAATAAATTAAATTAAAGTAAACGGTAACAAAAACAGAGCGAACAATGTAATCACATGCACTCATTTATTTTATTCCCTGCGGTTCGTATACTAGCGGATTATGGCAGATGAATTTGAAATAGTTTTACAGAATCTTAATAAGAGTGTATTGAATGTATTGAAGAGACAAGTATTATTCTCACCAAGTATTTTCATGGATTAATCGACAGTTAACATGTGATATTGCATCGTTCAAGAAAATTTTTCAAATGACTCAATCTATCGAAAGATGTTCGTTAAATACCACAAGAGAGTTCTTCTTTAGCAATTTGATAGGTAAATGAAATACTTATGTCATATCTTCAATGGAGGGATGTCTTTCTCCATATTTGTTCTAGTGTAATTTTAAGTTGCGTAAACAGTTCGCGATATACTTGTGGATACGAAATGTTTATCTATGTCCCACAAAGTTTCGGTTAGCTTGCGAAGAAAGTACGCATGAAAGATTTGGAGATTTAGCACGCACACTGAAAAAAGGTTGACCACCCCTGCGATCGAGACTTACATGTAAGGCTTCCCTACCGGATGCGAAAAGGTAAGAATACCGTCGAGATCGCAACAGCAACGCTGAAATTCACCAGAAAAGAAACGATAGCGAACTAATCACAAAACAGAGTTAGTTCTGGAAACGTATGAAAACAAGGAAAGGGAAAAGACAAGACACTTGAAGACAACTCAAAGCCTTCTCTAAATACTGCTGAAGCTTATCAGATACGCTGGTCAAAGAATAGGAGCACATACTAAGAAAACGTTCCCAATAGATGCTAAGAGCTAAGTTACCAACGAGAAAAAGAAGAAACAAATAGAAATTTCGTCAAAGGACATTCCTAGAGAGTCGTTTAAAATTAAATTTCTTCAGCGGCTGGGCGCATACAACCGAAGCCCCTGTAAGGCGCCGAAAAGGGCCACAAAAACGAAATTTCGCGGCGACCAAGCAAAGGTATTTGGTGGTGAGGGCGTAGAGATTCGCTTACAACACTGAAACCTATGTAATTATAATCATTGCCGTGGAAAAGATTTCAAACAGACCATAGGGCACGTAGCCAGAAATGATCGTTAAATGCACGAAATTGTGCAAAACTAGCTCGGTAGAGTAATTCAAGATGTTATCAATGATTTCATGAGATGTATACAGTCTGACGGGACCAGTACTCGAACCCGTGATCTTACATATTCCGGGAGGATGTTCTAACCGAGCCAGTCTAAACTTGTCATCCGAAGTACCAGACAACACATTCCCGAGAGCTCCGGGTGCCGCGGTTGTGTATGCGCGATTCAAGATCATCATATATTTGAATAACAGCGATAAAAATATCTACACATGACCCAATGATGATAGCTATTAAAATTAAAAAACTGATATTTTAACAAAGACAGATTTTTATACTGTGATCAGACCCTGCATATTTTTCAATTTTCTTTTTGTAATGGAATACCACCAAGTAAAGGCCGTGACGATCAACGCTACCTGATTGGTAATCCTAATACTATTATCGCGTATTCCTAATACTATATTAATGTAATATATCGCGAAATCTCATTGTCGTCCGGAAATCGCAATGTACGGTAATCACTATATCGCGTATTTCGTCGTCCTATTAAGTTTAGCAAGCTTAAGCATTTGTGCTTTTCTGTAGCACTTACATTCTTCCGAATTTCTGGTCCATTACATATTCCTATCTCTCCTCCTTGCAGTCACGCGACCCGGCACCGTTTGCCTCCGCTGCGGCTTGAACTCGCGCCACTTGACCTAAACCTCATCGCGGTTATGACCTACTACGAGACATGCTTTTGATATATTTCTCCCGTGGGTCTTCCACTCTATCCTTGGCACGTTTCTCATTTCGCAACTCTTTCCTAATACCCACCCTTCGATACACTTACGGATATGCCACTATGGTCCTAAGATAAATACATTTTTATAGGGTATTTTGTATATCATGGATGTATAAACAGAGAATTTAGAAAGTCAGACAAACATATGTTGAAAACATATAGAAAGACTGGTTCTTTGAACTGAAATCAGGGAGTTGGGCATAATACTAACTAAGATCGAAAAGCAATTATTGTGCCTAAATACGACCATTTCTTCGCAATAGAATCTTATGCTTTTTCTTTCGAACTACTCTACCAGGTCCTTCAGATCAGATGCTCAGAGCGTCCGATTACAGGAAGAGTGATTCTGATTCCCTAACGAGCCAATACAAACGAAGACATTATAGACTCAATTTATATTATAAATTATATTTGATATAATAAGAAAATATTCCACTAAGACGGACACGCCCTAGTCCTAAAGCTGGCCTTCATGGGCGTATCATATTTTGAAAGGACATTTAAACCTTAAAAACGCCAGAAAAAAAATCAATTGCGCGTTCCGCACAAATTAACTCTCTATGCAGAGTATAACTTACAATTTTGTTTCATGAATATTTAAAAAATAAATCGAAACTATCCTCAGAAAGAACTTCCAACATTGCCAGCATAAGGTAACGAAGCGAGATAGACAAAATGCTTCGTTAGGAGCATGTTTCGTTACGAAAGGGGAGAATAAACGTTTCCGCAGAAACTGATGAAGTCATTCCTAAAATGGGCGTTACCCTTTCCAAGCATCCCACTCACACTCCGACGAGCGGTAACGGAACAAAGTTAAAACGTTGTCCGATAAGAGAAGTGGAATGGCAAACGCCGACCATAGGCACGAACACGGTGAAATGGATCCAGGGAAAGCAGACTTTTTCCTTCTCTCATCGAAAAAGCAAAAAAGAGAGACGGGCAGTGAAGAGCTGACCAAAAAGAGATTGAAAAGGAGAAGGAACAGAACGAGAAAGGAAAGGAATGCAAGGGAAAGAAATGGAAGGATGGGATGAGATTGGCAGAATGTTGGGAAAGGAAAATTGAGTGATGGCTGGAGAAAAACTTTAGCAAGAGGATCGGAAAATGTATAAAGGCGGAGATCAAAGCAAGAAGGCGGTAAAATACACAGATGACAGAAAGGGAGAGAAATATTAAAGTGCCTAAAAATAAATTAGTGCTAGTGCGATGAGGTTCAGCAAGTATCGAGAGAGATCAGAGGAAATAGGAAATTAGATTTAAAAGAGGAAGAGCACAAACGAAAAGAATCTCTACTCAAGAAACCAAGGCTATTCCAAAACCATGAAGAAAGATGATCAGAAGAATAGAAGATTTATACATTTAATTGTGGTAATCTCCAAAATTTTTAAATAACGTTAAATAATAATTTGTTTGCAACTTATGTATGGAACACCCGTTGTTTATGATAAACCTTATACATAGAGGATAGTCCTTCAAGCTACCGTTTTTCCATCGAGTATAAATGGATGAATTGTAATGAAACTGATTGCTAAGACCAACACCGTTTATAGGGTTAAAAAGGAAGCGTCAGTTTGATTAACTTCGAATTTGTTATCAAGAAATATCCTTGTCAATATTTAAGGGTTTATATGTCGTAGCTAAAGCGATTAATTCTTTCAACTTCTCAATAATTAAATGGTGTATCTTTTCGGCGATTGATTTGAAATCTTTTGAGCGTGATATTGAAATGAAAATTTGTTGCGTGACGCGTGAGGTGAAATAATTTACGGTAGATGCAATAAAATAAGAAAATTCTATTCTCGTTGCAGCGCATTTCATACCAGGAAACGTAAATTTCTGAGTTGAAATTAAAGCATTTTCTCCACTGAAAGCACTCAAAATATAAATATAATAGCATTTGAATTTCTTATTTCTAACTTTAACTAGCTTTAGATGTACTTCCCCTGGGAAATATTGCACCATTACAGGATATGTTAATAACGGAAGCAATTTTTTTACAGTAAAGGAGCATATTTAAAAGTTTTCCCCTGCGCACCAAAAGCTATTTACGGTCATGTTGACCCCAAATGCCTAATTAAGGAACTTTTTGGCATCGTTAACCAAGGGTTAAACTGCTTCAGGAACGAGAGTGGAAATAGGAGGCATGGAGGAAAGCATAGAGTACGAAAGGTGAGGAAGGAAGGGTTGGAGATCCGAGCCTAGATTCGAGCGAGTGGGTGTGGCCGCTGCTGTCGATCTAAACTCATAAATCGCTGCCTCTTGATGTTTGCGATGGAGAGAATAAAGAACCATAACGACCGAGCTTTGGCTTATACCGTTAAGTGTTATTGAAATCCGCGAGAGGAACTGTTTAGAGCGTCGTGGGCGTTGAGGCCGCCCTAACGAACGTTCCGGTAGCCTTGCTATGGCACAACGCGCAGGAGGTCGCGGTCTCGAATTCCTCTGCGGGCGCGGATGCATGGCGCTCGCTTGCAATAGGCGCCGTCACAAACACACACCCACTTCAGTAGATTAAGGGGACGCTAAATACGCCGAGACGACGCCTGCTCTATAATAATGAGGTACGCTGGCGTTCCAGAGATCATTAGTGCTGAACTCGTTATTAAAGAACTTTCATATTTTTAACTGTTGTGTATTTAGATTTTTATTAAAAATTAATGTAGTTATATAAAAGAATTTAATAACATAATTCACTAATAACAATAATAAAAACAATATGTTAAACGATTTTATTACAATAATTTAATAATAATCTAGGTTTATATAAAATTAAAATGGAAGAGTTGCCAATGTTATTTGGCCTAACATTGTCGTTAGAATAAATAATAATAATAAAATTTAACATTTTTAGTTAGAAGAATTATACATAAGAATTAAAAGTTTTAATATGTGGTAAATACCTAAATTTACGCTTGTAATTTATATACTAATAAAACATCTAAAATTCGGTATCGTTTTAGCAATCCACAAAGATTTTCGTTTTCATTTCATGTTGAAAAACTAAAATAACAATCTGATTATCCCATCTTTATCATTCATTATAATGAGCGCCATATTGATAGGACCCATTTCCACTGCAATGCAAATTCCCCCGGGATGTAAGGTCCCCATATTTTATCCTAGATAGGCCTTGATATAATTTTTTACGGACAAACCCAATTACATTCTAAAGTTGTTACGGAAATGAATGCGGTTACGTATACGAAAAATTAAAATTAAATGAAAACTTCCGATTGCACAGAATATCTATCAAATGGCCGTTGATAATAATAATTATAACAAGGGTCTAACTCAGGGCGAGATTGAGACTACTTAGTCTCATTTTACATCAAACCCATAATGTTGAGGAAAAATTTGTGCTGTAATGAATCGAGCATGCGAAATCTAACCATCAAATGTATTATTCATTTCAAAGAGGATTTTATAAATATTTATTTCGAATTAAAATTTCCATTCATTAAAAATTTTGATTATATAACTTGGCTTCCAAATCGTCGAAGTGATCCAGTTTTAACAACTGATGTTTACCAAGACATCATTGAAATAAATATATCATTCGTTTTAATGAGATAAAATATGAAATCACGCCGAACCATATATTTATTCGGAATAACAAAAGCATCTAATTACGCGAAAATTTCCCTGAACAAATCTTAGATCTGAGTAAAGTTGCAAAATTCTATCGGACCAGCCAATAGCGATATGGATCAAAATCTTTCCTTAGCAATGTGGGCTCCAAACGGAAATGTTTCGATTGCAGAATTTATCTTCCTTTTCCATCAAATCCCGTGTAACTTTCTACCGGCTTCAAGCACGTCCCTGTCCATATCCCTGCGAGAACTAGTCTGTTTTTTAATAATGTATATCCCTTTAGATATAGGTTTCATAAGAGCCATACGAGATCTATACGTGAATAGTACCATGTAGCGTGATTTTGAGAATTCATTTCTACTTCATTATATACCATCCTTAATGTATATTCCTTACCCTTCGGTATAGATAATTGCAAATGTGTGGATTAAATTCATATATGGGGGATAAAGGAGTGATCAATCCTTAGATTATCGACATTAAGAAGAACGTGAGGTCTTGTACCAAGGATTAGTCACACACTATTCAACCTTGGCACGGAACTGCTCGAGGATTTGTTTTAATTTCCATTTTGATTGGCACGAAACAACAATTAGAGCCTCGAGTAGACGACTGCTATCTGCAGGAATCCCGTCAATCCAAATAACTTTCTCTTTCGTGTTTTTCTATAGTCCGAGATATTTTGAAATTTCTTACTTCGTGTTTATCTTCGGATGGCATCTTTCGGCCGTTTTGAATAGATTTGTTTGTATTATCGTCTCACTCGACTTTTTTCTTCTGGAATATATTTCTACGAATGAATCATCGAGTCATCACTAAAAATTTAGACTCGTGAGAACCTCGTGAAATTATTTCGCATTAAATTATATTATTGTGTTAAGAACGACTACATTGAGCGGCATTGAATCCAGGAACTCGCGACTCACGTTTAACACACTGTCAAGAACGTATACAATAATATTCTTAAAACATTGAGATTGCAAAATCAGCGTTTGAATTGAGGAGAAATTAGGAGAGGAAGACATATATCTTGCAGAGTAAACTACGTGATACTATGTGATCATTGAATAAACATTTCATTGCTGCAAAATAACTGCAGAGAATGGGAGAGAGAAAAAAACTGCGAAAGGCTTAGGAAAGAAAGCAAAGAAATTGTAACATAGAGGATAATAAAAATCAGAAAAGCTGTGATATCTAGATTCAAGATAAGTTATTCAATGCCTGTAGAAAACATTGCCTCAAAAGCAAGGGAAGGGTTAGTAACCGCAACATATACATAAATAAAATATTAAGCAATCAAAATATTATTATAAATAAAAATGCAGAAAGATAAGATTTAAAATTATATACTAAAATGTTACTGAGTAAGGTCATAGTCTGAATAAATTACTCAACGTTAGACACATATTTGAAATAAAAGTAAGAAATTGCAATTTAAATTACATTCTCTCTGACAAAATTAAAATTTATTAAGGATCGGATATTCGTTATTATTTAGGACAAAAATTTTGAAATATTATTATTTATAAATAATATAATATTGTTTCGATGAAAACTTCAAAGCCACATTTTCCTTCGCAACGTGTTTAACTCTAATAACACTTGCGGGAAAATCAAACCTCATATATTTTTCCCATTTGCAAAGAAGACTGGGCTTTCTTAAGATAATTTTAATGTTTTCATTTTAGTCAAAGAAAATACATTCC
>KZ308121.1:1211118-1237321 GCA_000376725.2 Ladona fulva
TAAAAGTAAGAAATTGCAATTTAAATTACATTCTCTCTGACAAAATTAAAATTTATTAAGGATCGGATATTCGTTATTATTTAGGACAAAAATTTTGAAATATTATTATTTATAAATAATATAATATTGTTTCGATGAAAACTTCAAAGCCACATTTTCCTTCGCAACGTGTTTAACTCTAATAACACTTGCGGGAAAATCAAATCTCATATATTTTTCCCATTTGCAAAGAAGACTGGGCTTTCTTAAGATAATTTTAATGTTTTCATTTTAGTCAAAGAAAATACATTCCCAAAAAAATTATATATTTCTATATTACCCACAAAGTTAAGTTCAAACTTTTCGTCGAAATAATGGAAATATTTATAGCTCACATTACCCCCAATTATTCCAATATAAAAAGATATTTTAGCACAGATCGTTGCAGGTCTATTTATGAGCTGAAAAAAAAATAAAACCGGGAAATTCAGCCTAAAAATGTTTGGCCAAGCAGACCAATTAACGTATTTCATCATTATTTTCCGTTCCTCACGCAACGTGGAAACCGTCGCATGGGAACTGTTAGGGAAATATACACAAATTATTTTACCGTTCATTTGTGACGAAACACGTGAGAAGAATTATGACGGCTATTTGAAGCAGTCACTCAGTTATTAAATATTTCTATCCTTATTAAGTACGCTGGGGATATTTACTCCAGCCTCGTGAACATGCCATTCAGAAGTAGATGTCATTTTGGCTCTTATTCTACGAATATTTAGGTCGGGTGAAAGTGGAATTTTACTCAAAAACTGAAGTTTGAGAGATGTTCTCAAATAAAAGTTTAATATAAAATCCTTATAATTTCCCTTCATGGCAAACATTTCTATATTTAACAAGAAAATATTTAATATCGATCTCTAATTTGTTCATTAAGCATGCATGCATTTTAGAATGAAACACGGTGATATAAATTTATGCCTGAGTTTTTCATACGTGACCATCAATCAAAACCTGAATAAAGTAATTAGACGCGTTTCTGCAAAAAGGGCAAACTTGATTGACACTGAAACGGTATTTAGACCTATGATGGAGGTATTTTGATGAGAATACATTCCAATTTCGTTCAAAGAGATTTCGAAAGGAAAAGAAAGGATGCACTGTAAATATTACCTTAAACTGGAAGAATGTTTTATCTCCACTCGAAAGTTCAACATCTACCCTTTATCTCCAATAAAGCGAGCTAAAAATACGAGTGAGCTAAAATAAAAACTCTCGTTCAGCTAAAATTAATTCTAATCACAGGAAAATCATCGAGGATTGAGTTCAAAATAAACGCTCAGGATATCCTGAAAGAGATAAAGCGGAAGGTCGGCGAGCACGCGCAGCCATTCAAAACACCTCGAGCAGGGTCTTCGCAAGCTCATTTATTATTCAAAAGGGTCGCTTCAGACAAATAATACGTAGCTCGATAAAAATAATGCGGGTGGGCTTGCAAACAAAGGAATGAAAGAATGGTCTCTTAAGGGAAAGATGATCTGAGGAAGCGAAAAGATCACTGAGGGATTTATAGGTTTGTAAAGAAAGAGAATATTCAAACAGCTTTTCCAAAACAGTCCTCCAGCCTTCAGTTCACTTCGATAGAGAGAGGTAGTATTTGCACGACGCCTTTTCGGAGCAATGTAGCTAATATAATTACGCGAAAATTTCCCTGAACAAATCTTAGATCTGAGTAAAGTTGCAAAATTCTATCGGACCAGCAAATAGCGATATGGATCAAAATCTTTCCTTAGCAATGTGGGCTCCAAACGGAAATGTTTCGATTGCAGAATTTATCTTCCTTTTCCATCAAATCCCGTGTAACTTTCTACCGGCTTCAAGCACGTCCCTGTCCATATCCCTGCGAGAACTAGTCTGTTTTTTAATAATGTATATCCCTTTAGATATAGGTTTCATAAGAGCCATACGAGATCTATACGTGAATAGTACCATGTAGCGTGATTTTGAGAATTCATTTCTACTTCATTATATACCATCCTTAATGTATATTCCTTACCCTTCGGTATAGATAATTGCAAATGTGTGGATTAAATTCATATATGGGGGATAAAGGAGTGATCAATCCTTAGATTATCGACATTAAGAAGAACGTGAGGTCTTGTACCAAGGATTAGTCACACACTATTCAACCTTGGCACGGAACTGCTCGAGGATTTGTTTTAATTTCCATTTTGATTGGCACGAAACAACAATTAGAGCCTCGAGTAGACGACTGCTATCTGCAGGAATCCCGTCAATCCAAATAACTTTCTCTTTCGTGTTTTTCTATAGTCCGAGATATTTTGAAATTTCTTACTTCGTGTTTATNCTTAAGGGAAAGATGATCTGAGGAAGCGAAAAGATCACTGAGGGATTTATAGGTTTGTAAAGAAAGAGAATATTCAAACCGCTTTTCCAAAACAGTCCTCCAGCCTTCAGTTCACTTCGATCGAGAGAGGTAGTATTTGCACGACGCCTTTTCGGAGCAATGTAGCTAATATGAGTGAGGAAACCCTCCTACCTTGGAAAACAGTCGACGGAGAAGGCGAGAGATTTCCCTCCCGAATCGCTTAATCAATTGAAGAAAGTCAAAATGATTTCTTAACGCCGTGAATGTACTTAATTAGAATTTTGGCCAAAAGGGCGCTTCATTCCACCACGAGTTTATTTTTGGAAAGTTCAAGATCGTAATTTAAACATAACTTTAACGAACGCACACTGTTTGTTGCACATAACTTTATAACTGAAATCATCATTTATAGGAATATAACCCTTATACATATAAATGTTTCTCACATACAAGGAAGAGCTGCTTCATGCGATAATTGTATTGTATGCTACCTTAGCGATATGGAATAATTGGCAAATGAGATCTTCATTGACTAACTATGCTTATCTAAAGAAATATCCTACCTTTTAAGGCAAAATATATCAAATTTATCACACAGCCGCAAAGACATATGAAGTCTTTTGAACCGTTTTGTAATACGCGTCACGACTGTACACGACATGCAGGTAGTGGAATGACGTAGTAACGAATGTATTTTTATTCTCTTATTTTGACTTGTCTGACCTATTCTTGTATTCATAGGCCAACTATACATAACAACAACAAATATTATGCTTATTCGGGTGTATTTCAGTCTTTTCCACGAAGAATAGAAGAAGTTTTCCCTTCATCGTATACCAATGTTTATGAAATACGTATAATACGTAAGATTAGAAAAGTCAACGAGTTGAAGTAATTGGAATGAACTTCTGATAGGATAGGAGAGTTAAGAGTACAAAAATATTTCAGATAATACGAGAGCTTAGAAGTTATAAAGAGAAATTTCATAATTTCAATATAGAAGAGGAGCAAAGCAAACAGTGTAGAAACCAGTGTAGAATGATATCACGAATGAATAGCTTAGGCAAAATTCCAATAATGACGAGGATACGATCTCAGACTAGGGTTTCCTTCCATAGATTCCAAAATTATTTCTTCCAGAGATATTCCAGAATAATTTAATCTAGGTTATCAGCTATTTAACTGGAGCTATTTCTAATGGAATGCTTAACTGACGTACACTTCATTCGGATTTCGGTTATGTTCATTGCTACTGCAGTCTGTCGGTGGAATACACCGTTGTCTAATTGACGTGCAGAAGAAAGCACATGTTGCCTGTGAAAACTGAATGATGACCATCTTCCCCAACCCATTTTTTATCAGCTAGAATTTATTATCTATAAAGTTATGTAGGGTTGGATTGGGGTTGGTGTCATCAACATCTGGTATTCTGCCGTGTAGCAGGTGCCATCGCCTGAATCCGGTCTGTTTTTTGGTTTCCTAATACCCTCTTCTCTTCATGTCTACCAATTACCAATTATCTACCGATTTCTGTTTTCTTCTCTTTCCTCTTCTCATCCACCTATCTACCAATCCTTCCGAAGTTGTTGCAAATATCCCCTTCCCTCTTAACATATGCCCTATCTATTTTTCTTTTCTCTTTCTAGTGGTATTTAGGAGTTCTCTAACGTCCCTAAATCTGTTCAGCTTATTAAAAGACTGTAATACAAGCAATAATTGTACTCTCTCTCTCTTATAGGCTAATTTAGTTTGCATTAATTTTTAAACAGAAATAATTCCATGCTAAGATTTTCCAGGATCCCAGGAAGAGATTCTTTTATCCTGGAATCTCGGAATAAGGAAAAAACCGGGAACATAGAAACCTCATCTGTGACGTGATAGTTTAACGTCGTATTTTAAGGAAAACGAATTTAAACACTTGGTAATTTCAGAAAATCTTCTATTTCATCTCCCTTTTGATATAAATAATTACTTAGATGCGTTCATTTGTTTCAGGAAATTATGTAAAGGCTGCAGTAGACGCTCAAGTAGGCCGCATACGAGTATATGCGGCCTATATATAGGCATTCGGTTGGTATTTTACAAGTTAATCATTGATATAGATAATTTAACGCACGTAGGAGAAATTACTGTGTCGGTCTTATTATTCCTCAGAGATGGTCCATTCACATTATAGCCAACTCAATGCATATGTGAGATAGGTACAATCAGTGCCTCCTGCCGGCAAATCCCTAACATCAAGTATTGAAACCCTATTTGCCTCGTCGCGAACGGAGCATGACATCGCATGGAGACCAGTTTAATCCCCGTGAGCCGATTCCTAACGACCGAACTGCACACACAGCCAAAGCTCATATCTCACGATTAAGTCAGACTCTCTAATTAGCTCAGACGCGGAGAGGCAAAAACAATGCAGATCGCTAATTCGCTTTAATTGCTCCGCCCCCGCTTGCATCGCAACGACAGTTCGATCTCCGGCAGGTTGACGTCAGGAAATAAAATGATTACGTCTCCCTCTTAATTCACTCTTTACCTCCCTCCGTGGTTTGGACCAGGAGTGGATCGATGGCGGGGCTACTCAAGGTGACTTCGCCGCCGAAAAATCGAAGGGACGGCTGTGGGAAGGATGGGGAGGAAGAGCCGGGAGGGTTAGGCAACCCAACGTGCCAAGGGTACCAGCTTCTGCTCCAGCATTCTTTAATGAAAGAGGCGATGAATAGGGTCGGGTGAATTGAAAATAAAACTGTCCCATGAATAGAAAAGCTGTGGGATGAGTGCAAAATACTGTGAAATAGGGTAAACTGGTCCAGGGATCTAATTTCAAGGGTGGAGTGTTCCGGAATTCAATGCTCCGTCAACTCTCAGGTATATCTTTAAGAAAATTTCTTTTAATCTTCTATGAACAGTTTTACTTCCTTCAACCATATCTTGATGAATAATTTTTTTAATAATCTTGATGAAAAACTTTTCATTTGTTTTCGGTAGAGGATTAAGAAAACTGTATTCTTCATTAGCTTTTGTCTGTCTTGCATATGGCTGTAGTAATATGAACGCTACTGAGGTATGAGTGACGCTAAGGAATGCCTTTAATTTAGGTATCTCTAACTGAATGCTATGAAAAGTGCCATTCATCGGGACATTGTCGCATTTCTGTGGACGTTTCTATTCATTATTAATATTATTATGTTTTCGGAGAGGTTAGGCCAAATGTCCTCCCTTCCACCTAACCTCTTCGGATATTACATTGTATTACTACTAATATTACATTAATAATTAAATAATTTACTAAAATTAACTAAAATCTATGTAAAAAAATCTCAACAATACTTCAGACATGAGTAAAAGAAATATTCTAAATACAGTGGATAAAAATTGCAAATATAAACTAATACGTATAACTAAATCTTGATACTTATAAAAACAAAGACTTGGGTTGTGAAACAAAAAATTGGGTTTCTGGGAAAAACTCCTCAAGTGAAGGTTTTTGGAGAAAAACCCATGATGCGGGAAAACACCCACACAAGAAGGGGGGCGAAAAAACCCGCGAAAACACAGAGGTGATAAATGCACTATATGTAGAGAATGATGTTGGTATATTCAACAAATTTGTATCGTCACTCGTTATGTTACATCGGCACATGCGTATATCCATTAATAACATTCTAGATAGCGAGGAAATCAAAGGCAAACTACCTCACTCTTCATTTTGCCTAGTAGAACTCATTCCCTGCTCATAGCTTATGTTAATGCGGAGGGGTGAGGTTCAATCCAGCAACCTGAATGGATGAAGTAGTACAATGTAAGAGGTTATGTTTCGGAGTCTAATGTTCCATCACCACTTGTAACATATATTTACGGTAACTTTCTTTAATGGCCCGTAAACCGCTTGACATATCTCGTTTTTAAAAGCACCTTTTAGTTTCTTTATCACTTGAAGTCGTTAATCATTCGAAATTTGGATAGATCTCACAATGAAAAAGTCTTCCGTAAGCCTCGTAGTTCTCCAATCATTTGCGATCCTAAAATATCAGTGGCATAACAGTATTAATTAATTTGATATACTTTAAAATGTGATTTTTATTGAAATAATATTGTTTCTAAAGAATGCAATTTGATTGCTTTGTCTCTATCAGAAGCTAGAGTAAGTTTATTTCTAATTCAAATCTTTAGACGAGATTATGAATATTCGAAACAATTTTACGTAATCTAGAGTACTTCAAACCAGGATCTGGTCATTAAATTAACCTCAATTTACATAAGAAGAACCATAAATTTGAACTTAAAAAAGTATAGCAACTTTGCTATCCAAAAATCTTTATATTCCTTTTTTTCAGTTAGTGACGTAGCAATCTCAAATTGTAGCAGTAGAATTTATATTCTTAGCGGAATGTGAAATATCGAGGTTTCCTTTATACATTTCCTCCCCGATCTTCCCTTCCCTTGGTTAAAAAGATAAAGTAACTTTGTCGGATTCGATATCTGATTAAGTTATTACATGCGTAGAAATAATCTGTCAATTACGTCAAATGGAGAAAGCTGATACCCAAAAGAGAACCAGTTACAATAGAAACTTTCTTCCGCTTTTGTTAGAATGACATAATAGGAAAATAATGCTGCCTCCTTATATGAGCTAATGCCCGGAGGGTTCAACTTTCCCTCCTAAACGAGACGAAGCTACTATTATATTTATTTTAAGGACAATATACAGCTGGAATCAAGCAGCACGATAACTTCCGCGGGAATCCTCAATAAACTTGAAACCAAGAATTTAGTTCCTTATGGATACATCAATTAAAAAATGATGAAGACACATTGTCAGGCATAAAATTACCACCCAAATCTGCCATCATTAACAGTAACCACAAATTAAATTACACTAGAAAAGGTAAATTAACGAAACATTATAAAGGAGAAAAAATTGTTTATGCATTAGAGGTTTAAACTGTATGTAAGACATCTTGATAGCCAGAATTAAAATAACTTTGTGAATGACTTTAATAAAAACCACAACTTTGAAGAGCCGATTTAAGAGGCGTGAAACGTTTTTTACCAATGATTAATTTATTTAAATTTTATATAGAAACCTGATTCAGAAATTGAAAAAATTAAAAATCTCCGTTCTTACAAATAAATCCCCTAATCTATTTTGAACTTAAATGGAATGACATATGAATGAAAGCAGCGGATGAGCCAGTGTTGAAATAAAAGGACGATTATAGATTAAGTCCCGGTATTATAATGTATATGAGTATATAAACATATATGTATACGAGTATGTATACACATACTTAAAGTGGATTTTAATTGAAGTTCACTTTAGGGCCCGATATATTTTGTTAGATTTAATTCAGTTAATCTAACTGATTAAACGGATAGATTATATTCAATCTCCCATATATACGATATATTAACAGTAACCTGATTACACGAGATTAACAGTAACCTTCACATTAACTCTAATAAAATAACATAATACCGGTCCCCAAAGTGATAATTAGTTCAAATCTATTTTTAAATATAGATTATATAACCGGGCCTTAGAGTACCATAAGAATCTATTGTCATATTAGAAGCAAAAATCTTAATCAATCTTCCATCAAAGTTCGTGGAAAAATCGTGAGAAATCGGAAATCACTCCAGTTCCAGTTTTCCGCAAAGGGACGGCAGGGATACCATCAATCATCTTCCCGATATAAGCGAAATACGCTTACAGAATGACAAACATATATAGAGAAAAATGGATCTTGGCTCTCCGAGCTAACATTTCCTTTGTTCAAATTTCTCTCCGTGGTCTTTGCGAATCGAATAAGATCGATTGAAAGTAAAAGGATTTTGCCAAAGGAAAGAAACAGGAAATCGGAACTGCGAAGCCGTATAAAGCCTTACGAATGACGCGTTCTGAAAAATGTATGTTTTGGCCAATACGTGACTTCTTTTCAAGGTTAACGTTAGAGCTTTCGGGAGCAGCACTGAGTTCAAAACATGACTTTGGAAAGACAAACAACAAATTTGTGTTATTATTAGTTCCATTTGGAAAATAAATTTTCAATAATAAATAACTTTTTTCACAAGAACTAAGAATAAATACGCGAATCAGGAAGATAGAATGAGTACATAATCAGAGAAATATTTAGCAAAACTGGAAGAAAATTACCTTTTTAATAAAAAACTGCAATCTTTGATATAAAATGTCGCAATAGATTACCACTATTGTGTTCAAATTCTTTAACTACATTGCTACATAAAAGAAACACGAAAAGATTTGGGTCTAGGCTCTCCTAGAAAAAATCTGTATCAGTATATTCCCAAATATCGGTTAACCTGTGAGTTATCATTCTCTAGTTAAAATGCTAGTACCTGCAAGTTTATCATTCAGATGTGATAGTAAACATTTAGATGGCCTTTAATTTTAAACGATGCAATAGTACGATCCGCCAAAACCGAAATAAAACTGGAATAAATGACGGATTAATGTTAGCGGAAATCGGAAAATAAAATGGATTATAATCACTAAAATGTTGCTGAGTGTACATCAAAATAATTTCAAGCTAGAATTATCCAAAGGCCACACATATAGCTCAAGATACCAACAAATAACAACTATAAAAGTATACTTAACGTGTTGCGAAGAGAGAGAGAAATAAATTTTCCATCCCGACCTATACGCGCGAGAATCTCATGTGTATTTTTACGTAAAAACAATACTTTCTCCACGTATATGGAGAAAGGGAAAAGGGCGAAAGAGACCATGTAGACATCAAAAGACAGGGGGGCTCCCCACGACAGATGTGAGACTTAGAACCTGTCTGTGCATCGGCGCACGTGCATGAGCACAATCGGCATCGTACCCAGGGAGAGCGAATTCGATTACCACTCGAATGACATCGGCTAAACAGATAGCGACTCCTGCTTCTTCTTCCGGGTTCGCCGCCTTAATTTATTGGTTCTCTCCCCACCTCCTCCTCCACCTGGACAGGAATTCTGACTTATAACCAATATTTGCGGCTTGTAGTTGAAGATGGAAATAGATTCGCAGCACTTCGAGCTATGACTTACAACAATTATGGAGTTTACAAGTATAATAAATCTGTCACGTTTGGAAAACATGAAATATCCTGGTTGAATACATTCGCTCGAAAGATATTCGCTCGTTATAAGCAAGTTCCTTGAAGTGAAACCTCCGCTATTGGAGCACTTGAAATTTGGAGTTTTGCGCCGGTTTAAGGTCAACAGTAACCTCATAGAATGTGCAACAAAACAAAAGAAACAAGGAAAAACTCGACTCGAAGTGGAATGAGAAGCACAAAATTATGTTTTAAGGTAAAGGTGCGCTTAAACGTAAACTAACAGTGATAAAATATTGTAGAGAAGAGGAAAATAAAACAGGGAAATCGTTTTTGAATTGCTTATGGAAAAAGAAGCATATTTTAAATTGATGTACATCTTGAATTTTTTATTTTCGGATGGAAGGAAATTTTTTATTGCACTGGAATTCGGATAGCTAAAGGGATACTTTTCAACGCATTCTTTACTATAAACAAATTTAAAATCAAACTAAACTGAGGAGATCTTACCTAATTGCCCCGAAATATATTAGGACCTTATTTCTTTCAATGAATTTCTTAATTTTTATGATTTTAGTTCGTATGCTTTGGTGACATATTGGTCATTGGTGACGTAGACAGGAAATTCGGAATATCATCAATTCTCAAGTGCATAACGACATAGTACTCCATCTACGTCGACTAGTATCTTACTGATGAAGTTAGAAAACAAAGTTTGACGCAATAACTTCTAAAAGAAAACTGCCTGGGATACCTAAAAAGCTTATTTCCTACAGTAATTGATATGCGCTGATTAAACTACGTTATTGGTTAACTACGTTAAATGGTTGAGCCTGAGATACATTGTACCTAATCTGAAAATAGCTTGTGGATGATTCAAAAGAAGCCGCAATCACCACAGTAAGTAAGATAGAAATAATAATAACTCTAAATATATCAATCACATTTAACACGTGCCATTGATTTCATTCATGATTCTTTTCTGAAATATCACTCGACAAGAGTCACTCCATAACGTCTCCCTCAGGTGAATTCTATGAAAGGAAAAGAATTTCGTCCTTGTTACAGCTCACGCGCGTGTAAACAGAGGAGCAAAACTATTACCCGCAAAGACCGCACCATGCAGAGGGTAGATAATGATGGAAATATCTTAACAGATGCATGGCTAAAAAACATACAACTTCTACTTTGTTAGCCATCCTCTAGCTATCCTTGTTTTCTGGAACCAAAAATGGAAGTCTTTCCTTTATCTGAAAATAATCCCAGGGAAGCATCTGGAAGGAATGGAACGTTGGTACCCTGCTATTTTCTATCTTTAAACGACCTCTAAAGAAGAGGAACTCAGTGTGCCTCGTTGGATAAATACGCATTCCGCTTAGAGAAGGTGCAAAAATACTCTTAACCGAAGCTGAATGGTTCGAAAATTCCAAGCACTTTATGGTAACTGAGTTAACATTTCATAATGTATCTAATGATGCTCATAGGTGAGTTATTAAGCATCGAATACGAATTTGAATTCCCATTGAATGGGAGTGAATGGCAATGGAAGTTATAACAAATTAAAAAGTTATGATTATTTAAAATTAACCCTGAATTTGATGGTTACTTTCCGATACAAATTTATTCTTTCGTCAAAGTACTTTTTCATTTTCCATCGCATTAACCCTTCATTTTATCCTATTCTAAGATATTACAGGTTTTTAAGCTGAATTTTAATCATTAACCCTGAATTTGATGATTACTTTCGGTTACAAACACATTCTTTCGCCGAAATACTTTTTCACTTTCCACCGCATTGAAATGTTCAATTTATCCTTCTCTAAGGATATTTCTGAATTTAAACAAGGCAATTCATGTCTGTAAAAGCCTCCAATAACCCGCTACTTAATAAGAATATTTTATAAAAGCATAAAAAGTATTATATAACGTAAAATAATAAATAAATGCATCTATGCATATCAGGAAATTTAGTAAAGGTCGAAATTATTTTTATCCACTAAATTAGAACGGTTTCTTTTGAACTTGAAGCACCACTGATTCAGAAATTTACTGTTAAATAATGAGCCAAAATTCCCCTTTCACCGAAAAGTAACATCATTGGATTAAACCACTAATTTTTTTCGAATTTTCGTAAGAAATTGTCAGCAAAAATTTAATCCTAACTTATAACTCTCGGATTTCCTTCAAAAACTCTTCCCGAATCACCCTTCCTGGGTCGTACATACTTCCGTCTGAAAACTTGGCACCCAATTTTCGACTCCATTCATTAAAGTTAGAAACTCCTCCACACTTAGGAAAACCAATTTCGTCTTCAGAGTGCGAAAAATTACCAAAAATGAAGCTGTCTAGATGGGGAGAATTTTCGTCCGAGAATAAAAGAAAACATTCCTCTGTCGCATCTGCTAACTACTACTCCTTAATCCCACAGTAACATCGCCTTTTCCAATTTTTCCCGTCAATTTCCACGAATAAAGGGAGCCACGAAAAAAGCGCCCAAAGCTTCTCTTATCCTTCTTTTTCTTTCCATCAAGTCTACCAATTTGTGAGATGCCGAATGCAGTGGATTTTTCTTTATCCACTGTTTAAAGAGAAACGGAAAATTATCACCGCTAAAATTTTTAACACAGGTCTCTAATATTTGTGACTCGGTTTTCTTAATCTTCGTTAATTTTTCGGAAAAGAAAAAACTTAATACCTTCCTCCTTATTTAAGAAGTCTGACTAGCTGACACCTGAGTTATAGAACATTCAGATAGAATCGACAAAAAACAGCGTTTGGTTCAATCCTTGGATAAGATATTCGGGAAAGCTGATTTCATTAGTTAATAGCGTAAACGTAAGTTCGTAGATATTATGTTTTCAAACTCAAAAAGAATTCCAAAAAGGACGAACTAACCCTACTGATATTTCCCAAGGAGAAACTGACATGAAAATAAAGTCCGACGGGACCGGGACTCGAACCCGGGTCTCCCAATTTCCTGTTGGTTTCTCTAACCATTGAGCTACCTTAGTCTACAATGTGTCATAAACGGCATGGAGAAATGAAATGGTGGGTTATCTCAATGGACAGAGCAACCATCGATTCGAACCTGGGATGGTTGCTCTAGCCATTGAGATAGCTCATCATTTCATTTATCCATGCCGTTCAGGACTCCTTGTAGGCAGGGTAGCTGAATTGTTAGAGTAACCAACAGGAAATTGTGAAATCCAGGTTCGATTCCCGGTCCCGTCAGACTTTTTTCATGTCCGTTTCTCCTTGGGAATTTTCCTAGGTGCACGCTTATGCTAAGTCATCTAAACCCTTTTCCTTGTGTCTCCTCCAGATATTATTGCTACCACTCTTCAATTTTAATAAATTACCTTTCATTTCTTGATAATGTCAAGCATGACAAAAAAGATTTCTCTAAATATTATTTAGTTCCAATGAATATATTCCGTAGAGGGAGCCGTGTAAAATAAATTTCGAAACTACCTTCATAATGTTAAAAGGCTAATATTTCATCGTTTCACAAATAATTGGAAATCTCCGCTTCTTTGGATGCGCAAGATTTCGGGCATTAGGTGAAAGTATTCGAAGTTTACGGAGCTCCCTTTTCGATGCTAATGAATTAGATTTGCATGATCAACACAAGAAGACGCCATTTCATGGAAAGTTATCGTGAGTCAATAAACGTGAAATTCGGAGATTTCCACTTAAAATTTCTCTTGTTGGGATTGCCTAATCTTAACCATTTGCGCATTTCATCAACTTAAACGCTTTCGATTTCGTGAGAAAAGGACGATGCTTTCATCGCTTACGGAATATGTGGAAGTAAACGCAAATCCGTTGCAATTGAGCGAGCAATCCTCTGGAGTAAGAGTCAGCAACCTGCGGTTCTGGAGTTTCCAGTTACTCTCCGAGGAAATGTCCTCAGGCTCCCAAGATACTCGATCTCAGCGAGTAATCTGTCTATTTTTAAAATGCAACATTTCAACTCACTCGAAAGTGATTCCCCCGGATTCCTCACTAGTGAGCTTGCAAGTAAACAGTTGAAGTCTTCACTGAGATGGTATTGTAATCAACTACGAATGTCAATTAGGCACATCGTAAGGTATGTTATATCATAAAATTAATAGATTTTGGAATAAAACTGAGAACTTGTTAAGACCATAATTTTGAGGAAAATTTTCAAACTCTCCCACAAGTAAAGTAAACACAAGTATTGAATGTCTATACAAATTTAAATTCCTTGGATTATCATGTCTTAGATCCTTAAAAAAACTCTGAAAATACAAACCTTTTGTTTCCGGTATCCGTAGAAACATTTAACTATTTACGTTGTTAAATAAAATCACATCTTTTACCTAAGAACTAGTTTCATTATCAAAGGTTGATCCTATATCATTTTGAAAGGCGAATATAAGTTAAATCAACACATTTTCTTTCATTGAGAAGTTAACGTAATTAAAACGCAATCGTCGGTGCAGCATGTCTCGTTGATTTATTATAGTTAAATTAAAGTAATAAATTATGTTAGAAAATCTAGAGTTATATTATGAAAGCTCTTGATGTGAGAGTGACGTCCGTTTATGCTGTTTAACGACAAACAATAAGGTGATACGTGCGAATCAAAATATCGAAAGCGAGATATTTTTCAAGGGGAAGCCTTTTTTTAGTACATGGATAAAATAAATAAAACAATTATGAGTTGAAACATAAAACATTATTAGAATAAAAAATCATCACCACTTTTACAAATGAAGGTGATACTCAGTTATATTCCGAATGTAATAATAAAACAGATCATCTTCACCGTGATGAAAACGTGGATGATCGGTTATGAGACCCATTACGTTACCGGCGAACCCTGGAGAGTTGGCAACCCTCTTTTCGCGCACCCCTCCTCTCAATCCATCCCTCAGTACCTCCGACACCTCTCCTATCAATCCATAGCATCTAGGAACCCGGCCAAATTGCTCCTTCCACCTCTTCTACATTCTGCGACGCTCTTCCTTAACTCAAAATCTTTTCAACGCCTCATCTCGATTGCCTTTTTCTCTGCGGAAAGCCGACTAGATTGCGACGCAATTTCGCCCTCCGATACGCTGATGGATTTTAAAGTTTCTATTCAAATGACCACTGAGACGTGAGAGTAAATCAACTCCGACGAGTCTATCAAGAAAAGAATCTACAGTTCCGATGAGAATCTTAAGTAGGCATTATCAATTTTTCCTTCCGCGATTTCACGATGAATTTCTTGGTATATTTGCTTCAAAGCATAGATAAATTTGCCAAATATCTTCTACCTCTGTTATGAATGCCAGCGGAACAAATTAATTTCAGGCAACACATCTTTATCAAGGATGGAATATCTAACAAACATAGACTAAACTTAATTGGACTCTGATGGTTACGAAACCCCGCGTCAGCGTAAAAAACCATTAGGAAATATTCCGGTTCAATAAGTTGACATTATAATTTTATATTAGCAACCTCGAAACAGAATAAGAAGAAAAAAGAAAAATATTAACTTATTTTATTGACGACTTTTTTTCCTGAAGATGTAAATAGCAAATAGAAATTTCAGAGAAAATACAAATTTTCCTTTACTTGTTTCATCTTTAATTAGTTAGTATTCACGTTAATAATAGAGGAAAATTTTTCATGCAGTAAGAGCTACCCTGTTTATAAGAGCACCATTCCACACATATCTCCTCTTCTTTCAATACCTCTGACATATCCGATGATACACTACACGTATACAGTGCCATTTAATTTCGGTTCTCTATTCATTCAATAATGTCAAAATTTTGTCCGATTACAATCTACCAGTCACACCAAATGCTGTTTAATGCAGAATTCTTTACAATAGAAACGTTTTCGTTTTTACATGATTTAGGTACACTTTGTGCTTTCGATCTAAGACAATTCTGCCCCTAATACAAGCGATAAAGATGAAATAAAAGAGAGCATCTCTTCGCACACGACTAAAATCGACGTTATCCATAGCGATGCCATTCACATCTTAAGCATTAAACCTTGAATAGAATCAAGTTCAACAGCGAAACGTAATAGAAGGTCTCGAGATACCACAAGGATCCCCTTAATCTTGATCTTCAGAGAGAAACATATCTGATTATATCCGACCGTGAATTGAGGAGAAAATACGACTTCCTCTTCCTCTTAACAAACAAAGTAGCATCCCGGTATGGTTGCCAAGGGCAACTCCGTTTCCCCTTATGAAATCAATGATTCCCAACGCTTGAGTCCCTTAGCTTTTTCAGCATGGGATTAATAAATATGGAAATCTCCCGATATGCCGATACAATCAACAAATGAAGGTGATTTCGCGAAAAAGGCTTACAAACTTCCGCACTGGATGGAAAGAATACATCACAGTCTAGCGTTACGTTCCAAGAAAATTTATGTATAATTGCTACCGTCGACATCTGCAGAAATGTACGTTTTGAAACACCGGACGAGAAGGGGAGAGAAAGAGACTTGGAAAAATCGATATACATACTCTCAAGAGATGGAGCAAATGCAGAGGGTCGATAGAAGGGGGCGTTTAACCCTAATAAACGATTGCTTACCTTCACAGTAGGAATATACTAGGAGAGAAAGGATTCTTATATCGCTTTTATGAAAATTAGAGATAAATACAGAAGTTACTTTCACTATGTTTTCGATTTTCTTGCGGAGTTGAAATTGGCTGAGAGAAGCCTACTTTGTTCTTACGGAGGAGAAAAGAGAAACTATTACCTCTAACCATATATTTTACACACAGACTGATATAAAATTTACATATTCTGACCCAATATTGCGTTCGATGCAAATTTTTTGTATTAAAATTGGTGGTAATAGAAGCTTCCAAGCAATTTAAATAGTATTCGAAGTTTACGGAGCTCCCTTTTCGATGCTAATGAATTAGATTTGCATGATCAACACAAGAAGACGCCATTTCATGGAAAGTTATCGTGAGTCAATAAACGTGAAATTCGGAGATTTCCACTTAAAATTTCTCTTGTTGGGATTGCCTAATCTTAACCATTTGCGCATTTCATCAACTTAAACGCTTTCGNCAGTATTACGAGTATTCTTTCAGCAGAAACGAAAAAAACTATGCTTCATTCAAATTGCTTATGATATTTATTTGCTGCATCCTTTCAAATTTGAGAATAATTGCCAATTATCTAGTCTGCTGATGTTCCGTGATCGATTAACCAGCATTTGTACTGCATAAACGAATGATATTTCATCAAAAAAGAGTACAAGCCAAACAATATACACAAACATAGGTGGATTAGTATACTCGAAAAACCTATACATTTAGCATTCTCTGCAACAGTATAATCTTCGCAGCACAGTTATCTCCTAGAAATGTTCGTAATACCCGCAACATTCAAGAGCATAAATGTATGTTCATCACGTCCCCAACATAAACACGGCACCCAAAGCCGTCCCCGTAACCAAGCAACGGAATCAATTACGTACCCCGCATAAACTGCGACTTGGAAATCCGCTTCACTAACCCTGAACACCAAGACCGGCGTCTAGGGAGGGCGTGCGGAACGCCTTCCTCCATCGCAAAATACTCCGGGAACACGAAATAAGTGGATTTCAAATGTTCCGCACCCAAAGAAGCGGCATTCGTCCTGGAAACGAGGAAAACAAACCTTTCGCCATCGCTGTACTCACCGGTAGGGCAGCCTGGGGTCGTGCTGGGGCGGGGCACTGCAATAGCCGAAATTCGCTCCCCTCCGTCCCTCCTCCGGGATTGAAAAAACATCCGGAGGAACAAAAACAAATGCCAGTCCGGGAGCTTCCACCACCTCGGAGGGAACTCGAGATCCTCAAAAGTCCGTCGTACACCGACACACCGATCACCCACCGTTGCAAACATCCCTCACTTTCTCCACCCCCTCTCACGGTACTAGGGGTGCATTACGGAGCAGGCACTTGCGAACACAAGATAATCCCGAAACCTCCGATGAGTCCTATGTGTAAGCATCGGGACTGGGTACTAGCGGGACCTACGCAGGAAAATCTCGGCCGGTGTTCATTGGGGGTACTTCCCAGTCACCCATCGAAGGCTGAGGCCGTGTATGCGTGCGCGCGTTAAGCGTGCAGCACGCCTACTCCTTGCGGTGCTTGGGGATAGCAGGCGATCGAAGAGGTAGGCATCCTGTACGTGGGTAAGGAGACACTTAACTCTGCCCAGCTCGCTCTGCGAAGGGTTTTGCGGAGCTGGTCGGGTTCCTCATTGCCGCAGACTGACTCCCAACCCCCCTCCCGCCTCCCCTACCCTCCCCTCCCCACGGAACCCCCCTCTCTCTTCTCTTCCCCCTCCATCCGCCCCTTGGACCACTGCATCCCTGGCAGATGCTATTGATCCGCTGCCTCTCCGCCTCTTTTCCCCTCCTTTGTCCCTCCCCCGCCGCCCCTTCGCGTGGAGAGGGGGTGGAAAAGGGGTGAGAAAGAATCCCATAGACGGGACTGCTGAAGGTGCCGGGTTCGATCGGATTAAAAAGAGTGGTATGATTTTTTTCGCCACGCTCGGAATAACGCATCCAGCATCAGGATCAGTATTTACAAAATATTCTCGACCGATAACAAAGCTGAGAGCTTATCGAACTGGCTGTATTCTTCGAAAAACCACTATAAAGAACACACATAATTGTGGATTTCTGCAACAAAGAGAACCACAATTTCATACACATGGCCAACGCTGGTTTCATCAACACCAGCAAGCTGGAGGAAACACAAGATAATGTTTAAGCTGCTATTACTTCAACTACAATTGACTTATTTACATACCTCAAGACGATGTCTGACGTATAAATAACTCACTTCCGTAAAAAATATGTTGAAATGAGCAGCTTAAATATTACTTTGCTTCATATTAAATTTTCTGCCAAGATTTTTGACTTTAATTTGGACATCAAAACAGTACCAACCAACAGTTAACGTTTAATAACGTAATATAAAACTGTTCGCAAGACAGGTGGGAACGCGAATCTGATGCAAATCTCTAATATAAATAAACTAAAAAAGAAAATTACAGCATCTACGTTATAATTAACTCGCGGAAGTTGAAGTCTTAGTGGACTGTAAGTGGGTGAAAGGGTATCTGAACCTCTGAAATCGCTTTTATATGGACTCGGAAGGAATTTTGCATAGAGAGCACGTGGGCGCCAAAAGATGCTGCTACAGATGCAATATTATTCACTTCCTTCCGATATTCATAACTATCAAAGCATGCTGTTATCAATACACGTGCCCAGACCCTTAAAATTCAGAGATAATGACCAAGTAGTGTAGCCAATCAAAGACATGAAATAGATTTAGAGGTACTTCAACGCTACGTGCATCTGATATTTGCGACGTCTTGAACACAACATATTTGAATAATAGACTACTCTTGTACCACGCGTATAGGGTGCTTGAGTTAAGCCTTCGTAGTTTAAGTAGGATTTTGTTTTCAGGGAGGATATCTAGCGCGCATAGTCCTGCCGACAGTTTACGCATACTCTGTACCAGCCAATCCGCCGACAGGACGATTAGTAGACGCAAGTCCGAGTGTTATTCAACACAAGTATTCACTCGAATCGAACAAGCACCACAACCTGAAAAATTTCGGAAGATCAAGAAAGCGACCACGACTGTCGCCCAAATGTCCCACCGGCGAAACACCCGCCGGCGACTCGTCCGTACACCTCCTCTGGACGCATGTGCGTGCTCGCATGCTGGACTCGAAGGCGTGGTTTGATTTCGCTATGTTGCACGGTGGGCATGGAGGGGATGACGTGTAGCAGGAGTAAGGGTTGGGGATGTAGGGGGAGCGTTAGAGACGGTCGATAACTCGCTATCGTAGGAGGTTTCCGAGAGAGCGAGGCGGCGTGGGAGGAAGGGGGCAAAACGTCGACCTTGCGTGATGCTCTCCGAGTGTGAATAATTGGTCTCGCTTCGGATTGTCCCTTTGCTGAATGTCACTCTTTCTCTCGTTCCTTTTCTTAGAAAGGTCGACCACACCACTTTCTCTCCACCGGATCCTTCCTCGTTCCTCTGGTGTCTCTGGAAGAACCTCCCGCTCTTTTGTTTGCGTTTCTTTACAGACTCCCCCGACGTCACGTTTCCCACCACTATGTCCCCAATCGATTTAATCCGTGAACCAATGCCCGTATTTACGCATGGGAAAGTGCGAACTGGCGTATAAGCATAACAAGTTGGAACAAACTGGGTTCGCTTGAACGCCGTGGCAAATTATGTATCGACTCTCTTGCTAAAAGATCGGAAAACTTGTTTGCCGATAAACGAGGGTATCCGAGTCCGCTACAATGTAGAGTCTTATTGCGTAATTGAACATTTTACTCTAAAATTCGAATACTCCAGTGAGCATTTGGTCAAAATCTGCTGACAGAGTTTACCTTTTTCTGGTAAACAGACAAGGAGGAGGAAGTAGGTTAGTAATTTCACAGTTCTTTTCTTTCGAAATTATCTTAATATTATATTAAATATTATCTTAATACCGAATGTAGCAGCTTTTGATATTTATAGTCCACTATATAGGCCATTTTATCGAAAACTTCTGATCTGTATTACCCTTACTCAGAAGCAAAAGTTTCGCTATTTTGATCCAATATAAAACACGGAATAACACAAAAATTTCCACAGGAACATTATTTACTTTTCCTGTGAGAAATTTGCATTTTTAAATACGAATTTTTCCTATCTCAACCCTTCTTTCGTTTTCCTTCTTCATCCTTACTCTTTTCATCATCTGCTTCAACTCAATGCTTATAAATATTTCAGGCCTAAAATACTTTTATTGTACCCCATTAGTGACTTAAATTTTATCTTTTAATTTGAATTTCATAGCTTAAACCAGATCCCGTCGCATATATGTATGTATTTACTTATGTAATGCTACGTATGTTTATTTTTTGTTTATCAACTCTTAATGATAAGTGAAAATACTTAAATCATGGTTTATTCATCATTATTGTGTTTCACTCACTTTAACCGCATTTAAACTACCTGCAATTCATCATCATCGTTCTCTTAGTGCGATTTTATCAGTGATTAACATTCAGATCTAATCCCAGCTTTATCTGGGCATTCACAGAGCATCGCAGATAATTTATGCATTTCCCACGGTTATAAATTTTAGATACTATGAGTAGTAACCTTAATCTCTTCCTAGATTTAGAGTCATCTATCTGCAGTAATCAAATCCTAATGCTCCCCTAATTTCCAGTTACTAAAACTTGTTTTTCTAATTCTTCATCTGTGAGAAATATGTCGGACTTTTTCCTCTGAAACTCATAATCCCACCAAGAAAAAATTCTCGTATATGTCACTAGTTTGAAATAGAGTAAAACTCCGCAGTAACAGCTATTTCTCGCATACGAAGAGAACGCAAAAATTTAAAAAGGAGCGGAAATTAAGCTTTCGGAATTATTCCGACGCCGTCAAAACACGCGACGAAAACATTTGGCTCAAGTTCGATCTGCGACTTACACACCACGTGGCGTGACTCTTCACTCGCAATTTCATTTCCTTTACTTCCTCTTATGGCGAAATAACAGCAGAGGACACGATCGAAATTTAATATACATAATGATAAAGTTCTGCAAAACGTAAACAATAATTTATGAAAAGGACAAATAAATTGAAAGGAACAGTTGCCGGAGTTATTACTCTCTTTCCAAACGTGAGATAGTACGATTAAACAGAAAATATTCAGGTCCCCTAGATCAAGGATATTAAAGTAATCTGGTTGATGTGAAACGTTTTTCTCAAACCCATTAATTTTATATAAAAACATTTATCATCAAAAACAGTAAACCTCATCGAATCAGTACTAGTATAACGGTGTGTTGGAGAAAAGGCTGGATTTTCCTGCTTAAAATTAATTCAAAAACTTGTTTGTTCATTAATAAAGAAGATATGCTATTTAAACAATGAGAGTATTAATACTTTTACGGATATTTTACTTTAAAAAGTTTGGAAACTAATCACGAAACGTGCTATATTTATATCGCATGAAACATTATACCTTTACGGATAGTGACAGTAAAAATTATTTGTGGCAAAGGAGTAAGAAATTGTTCAGGAAAGATAATATTTTTAGCATTAAAATATATAATTTCAAATGCAGGTCTTGGAATTTGGAATATTCATAATACTCTATACTTTCTTCGCTGAAGTAGTATCTCGTATATAGTAGTATTTCGTATATTTCACACACGAATTAAAGTTATCTTAAAATGTTGTGGAGATAGATAGATGGATAGATAGACCTTATATTGGCGAGGTTACGCCCAATTGGGCCTCTTTTTCCACCTAATTTCGTATGTCGTTATGAAGAGAGGGGAAGACAATGACAAAGAGTGCTGAATTATATAAAGGGAGACGTTAATTATCAAAAAGGAAAGAAAGGGAAAGGTCGTTAAGTTATAAATTTCAGAACACATGAACACACCGAGAGGTAGATGAGTCATGCACATATGTAGAGAACAGTGAACCCTCGGTTAATCGGACTAACGATCGCTAGAGGAAGCACGAATAACTAGAAAAATGGGATAATCCAAAATATCACTTTTAATCCTGATAATGTTCATGATTTACGTAAATAAATTTATTATTATTGACAGAGCGCATAATCTGTTATGTTCAACTATTTTCTTGGACTGACGGAAAGAATTTTTTTCCTTTTTATTATTACATATTTTTAGCATAAATAATGTCATCGTAGTCGTATTCACAATGCTCCATAGAAAAGATAAGAAAGTAACTTAAGTCCTGATTTTGTATAGACGCGAAAACATGCCTTGAACGAGAAAATAATTCGTGTTTTTGCGTTTGAATTTTGATAGTTAATATTGATATTTTTGAGACATATAAATAAATAAACAACGCACCATGATAAAAAATCAAGCACCGATGATCCCCAAACCGAATTCGCCCAAGGATAAGCTCATTGTATATAGAATACGGATTGATAATCTAATAACATAAATAGAACAATGTAGGGATATGAAAATCCGTCGTTCAGAAATTATTTTACAAAAATCGACTTTAATACGACTGTAAACGAGCAGCTTCGCCGAAATGTTGAATTTTCCAAAGGAAAGGAAGAAACAAACAAAAAGGGAAAAAAGCTTCTGTTTGATACTAATCTCTTTATAAGTTACATTTTAATATATTCTCATGCTGAAGTACCTAGTAACATTGGCTTTCTGGATTTATCCCTCATTGCAGGTTTGGCTCTGACATTTATAGTAGTCTTCTCTGGTAGAATTTTCGCTATCCGGAATTCTGGGATGCGTAACGAGAGTATAGACATGGAAAGTTGGTATAGAAGACTGTCTGTAGGTAATTGCCCTTTGCAGCAAAGTGTTTGCACGAGGAACGTTTCACCCGTCTGCGAGGCTAGACGCAAAAAGGTGCAGTTTGTGAGTCTGCAATTTCGACCTGCCGTAGAGAGCATAATGGGCCGTGCTCTTCGGCAGCTGCAATTGACGGCAAACGTACCGAACGGAACGCTTAAGAGCCCCGCAGAAACGATATTCGGATACGCCTCGCACATTCGTTTGAAGTTCATGATGCACTGCGGGGACCTTCTTCCCAAAACTCTCCCTTGATCGCGAAACTGTTGACGCCAATTTCGAACGGCGCGCATCTAGAAACACTTCGTTGGTGTGCAACTGCCAAACACGTCTTTGATTTGCAATAACCAAGTTTGACTTCTCTAACTAAAACTAACCCTTTGATTCTCCCTGAAACTATGGCAAAATAGTGATGTATTTTCAGGAAAGTCGATTTCTAAGCGATCGAAAAAGAAAATTTTATATGGGTAAATTTTACGAAAAGCAATTGTAAAATAAATTAAATGGCGCATTCTGACATTAACTAGTGGAAGGCCATTAAGTACCTGAATAAAATCCAACTTTGTGATTTTCGCTATATTCATTGACATTAAGAAACGAATAAATGTGGCTCCTGTACGGCCAAGGTGGCAAGGCTTTCGACCTCAGTGAAAGCGGTACCGGGTTCAATTCCCGGCGGGGGCTCACGTGCGAAATAACATAAGCTATCGAAGCACTTTTAACACTACTACTACAGGAATAAATATAATTAAACAAACGATCAAAGTTCGGAAATTAATGTAGGTTATACTTTCCGAACCTGAAGTTTTACGCGAGGTTTTAAAATATCAGCTAGATGGAATGAGAATTAGTTCTCTTAAAAGGCAAAAGTCAGGAAATTGCAACAGCGCGTAAGAAAAGAATTCGAAAGTAATGAAATCAATTTTACATTTAAAAGAATGAAGTGAAAAAAAAAATAAAAAGGCTGCACTTTAAAATTTGCGGTACGAGCAATTCTCTGAATGTAATAGTGCCCGGTGTGTATTGAGGGTTCCAACCGGTATTTGAACAAGTGCCTCATGAAATAGCTCTTTCTTTACCGATCACGACCTTTTTCCTTTTGCTTAAACTTAATGGTGGTACTGATGCAATGAAATTTATCCTTATAAATCCTTATTGTCCAAATGGAACTCACGAAAAATTTTATAAGATTTGAATTGTATCTCCTGACGCGTGCTTTCCTTGCAAGGTCATGCACTTGCAACTGTAATATATCAACTGAAAGAAAGAAAACATCGTAATGCCTACAGCAGATATTTATTCGAATAGTTTTGTCAACGAATCGACCCTTTCGTCAACGAGTCGACTACCTAAAGATGTCAACTCCTTAACGAAACTAATCAATAAAAATCTGCTGCGGAAAATACGAAGTGTTCTTTCTTTTAAGATGTGTGACGAGTTCCATGACGTCACGCTCGGAAATATTAATTTCACAATGTATCTTCCTGAATTATATGACCACTTCTACCCTTGAATAACGGAAAAATAAGAGAAGAGCGATATTCGATCAATGGAAAGAACAAATGCGGCACTATTTCACTGATGCGGCAACTCAATGCTCATAATCCAAGATACATTAGCTTCGACAAACAGCGTACAAGTTCCATCAATCTTCTTGATGGAGTCTTGAGCGAAACAAACATGTTTCCATTCCCAGTAACGGAGACTGATAATGATTGAAATTAATACCTCATATTTCTTCATTAAAATGTCACTCAATCACTCCCTTAATGGTTTAGAATTCATGTAGAATTTTACGACAATCCGAACAGCTCCGAGACTTCGGAAAAATTCAACAAAGCATTATCGTAAAAGGGGAAAAAAGCATAAAAATGAGGAACTCACCAGTTTATGGCCTATGTTTCTTTTTCGGCCAGGAACCTTAAAAATCGCACGGACGGCCTCCAAGGAACACAGCGTGCGTCTGCAAATGAAAAAGACTCGTTTCAATCTCCTCTCTCAACCAATTCATCATCATCGCTGAGATTACACATTTTTACAGCTCCATGATAAGAGAATTTTTTTGTGATTTACTATCGAAAGCTTTCCTTTCTCCCCTTTTATCCTTCAGCCGTTCGATTTTCTAAGAAGAGTGTACGAAGGGCTCATAATGTTTGATACCCTTTTATAAGGGATAAAAAGATATTTCCGAATTGCCATTCTCAAGGGCGATAACTTCTTATCAAGGGAAATACTTCGGAAGGGCGTGTTTCTGCACCTCTAGCCTCCCAACTTCTCCTTTCCCTTCTAGAGCACTCGTCTCCATAAAGAGAACTTTCATTTTCTCTGTTGTATTTTCCTGCACTCCGCTCAATACCTCCTCGTCCTCCTCCTTCGGATATCTAAATGCGAAGAACTGTTTCCAGATAAAGTCAAACATCTTAAGAGAAAAAAATATCGACCAGGCGCCTCTTCATTTATGTACATACTTTCTTTCGGCAAACTTTGCACAATGGTTTCATAAACAACGGATGTGATTGGCGACCGCCCAAACTTACATTTACTTATTTCGAATGCATAAAGACAATGAATCCTTATCTTCGTGCTTTTCCTCCTCTTGAATCTCCTTTTATCTTCATCAGATTTTCTTTCTATATTAAAAAAATAAATTTTCTTTGCAGCTTTCGATTCGGTATCGGCAAGAGAATATGATAAATGGATTCTTTGATGATTTTTCCGCTAAACTTAATAAATGGGATGTCATATTTAGTTGAGAATTCTATTATAATCTTATAGTATTCATCAGAAAAGTCCACAAATGCGAGCGACTTCGATTCTAATCGTTGGACTGAGATCTTTAATAACTGACTTCCACTTTACAACAAATGATATAATTCGTAGTTTTCACATTTTAGAAATGCCTCCTTGAATTCTGTTATCAATTGAAACCATACGCTAGTACAGTGGTACCTTGAATAACGACGTTTATCCGTTCCAAGATTGTCTTCGTTAACGTAAAACGACGTTATCCAATGGGCGATTTTCCAGAACCATAATTCATCGCAGATAAAAACAATTAAAACTTCACTAAAACTTGGTACCTACATATAAATTATACAATCCATTTTGTAACAAAAGATTAACATTAATAGAATGAATAATCATAAAAGAAGTTTTTAACTGTCAATCTTCGCCAGAGAGCGTCGTAAACCAACGCCTGCGTCTTTACTAGAGACAATTTTCGATCACTACCATGCGTCGTTAACTAAGGCGGTAGCTAAAACAAACCCTTTGATTTTCCTTAAAACTATGGAAAACTAGTGATGGCTTTTTAGGAAAGTCGATTTCCAATAAAATAAAATTTAGTGTTGGTTTTATCCCACTAACGTAGCATTTTTCGTCGTAGAAAATAAACTGGGGGG
>KZ308121.1:1251393-1337408 GCA_000376725.2 Ladona fulva
TCAGCAAAAAATACTCAGCCAATTTACGAATATTTTAATTGTGTGTGACAAATTATATGACTATCGTGCGAAGAAAATACTTCAGTTTCTGGTACGGAGGAAATTATCAATGATGCTTTTCATACTTGTGTATTTAACGATGATATTCTTTAAATTCTTACCCAAGCATATTTAAAAAAAGGTGTTAACCACAGTTAGTGGGATCTCAAACCAGAGATTATAACGGTATTTAATGGAATAGAACATAAAATAAAACTAAAAACTTGCCTAAAGTTGAAAATGTATTACATAAAGGTTCTGATCGATAAAACATGTTTACGTAGAATAAAAATATTCTACGCAAACTAACTCGTGCATTCGAAATCTTTAAGATTTAGACATCAGAGACATCTAGGATTGTTCTTCTCAAAGAAAATAAATTTTGTAATATCTGCGAGCATGAATGCATTTTTAACGCACCTTCGACGGCACAAACAGCGGGAAGAGAGCGAAAACAGCAAGAGAACTTTACGATGTGAAAATACTATACATGAAATCACTTGTGTAGAAGTGCCGACGATTTCATAAACCAGTCGATCCTGCCTGAGGTCCTTGTTACTACCGACGCCAAACCACGCAACCTGTAATTTATTAATTATCGAAGAGATAAAATAAACGTTCGGACCTTTCGAAGTGAGGTATAAGTCAACACACTTGGCGAGCTTGAGAGTCGCAGGCGATAGATCATTTCTTTCCTTGTTATTTGCACGGTTTCATTCTCGCCTGCGAAGTCGTAATCTTCTCGAGCCTTGGTAATCCGGTTTTAGAAGTAATAGCACACCTTTGTTCGGCTGATTCGTTCATATGAAGCCATTAACACATCGGTGTTCGCCCATCTTTCACAGCCTTGTAACTGGCAGTAAGCAATGCTTCCGTTTCCAGGATAGGAAAAATTCTGACAATGCAAACAAATCCACATTTTCTCTTCCAGCTAAAGGGATTTATTTTCCTTTTTATCTTTAAATAATACATTTTATCATTAATTTTGGTAACGTGTGAAGTTGAGCATGATTTTCTCAAAACAATTCGAATCAAGATCACCATATAAGGATAAAAATAAAACCTAGGAGCACATATAATTAACTAAAATAATGAATTTCTAGGAATATTGAAAGAAATGGATATCACGACTGGTGTGCATCGAAATATCTACCTAATTTAATAGATGTCCTAAAATAGCTCTTCAAAAGAGAAAACGAACCGTTATTGCATTTTCTTTTTAATCATTTCTACTGTTTCTGTCTATCGAAACTCGTTTGCTAAAGTTAGCCTTCATAACAAGTTTTCTTACATTCAATTTATTCAAAACCTAGAATAATACAAGATAAAATCGCTCCATTATCAAGAAGAAATTTTTAAACATAACCGCAGGAATCTGCTGAATTTTTTTCTTTTTCCTGAGACATCATCTTTAGACACTTATCTTATATATATATATATGAGATAAATGTCGATATATCGAACATCTGATGTATTATGTATTACTATTCTATACTCAATTTGCCGGCGGTAGACTTGCAGTTAAATTTCTTACAGTTAACTTCATCCAATTATAGAAACATACAAATTACACGTAGGAAATAGCGGAGCATGTAAATACATGGATTAATTAAAGCTATGCTTGCGCTGAAAGACAAAATGAGGCAATGGAGAAATGAGCGATCCTAGAGGGAGAACCAGCATCGGATGTTCCCAGCAAGTAGTGAGAGATGCTCAAGTTTGTAAGGAATGAGGCGGTTATTCAAGATGAGGATTTTATGAAATGCCTCGGTAAACCAAACGTCTGAGAGGTGACTGATGATGATAAAGTACTGGGAGAACACTAACGCGTTACAAATTAGTCTTTCAAAACTGAAATTTAGGGGAATGAAAATTGACGAAATAAGTGGATAGTAGTACGAAAGCTATAATGAATTTAGGAATATAATCGAAGAATATCAAATCAGAAAAAAACAGTTACTTTTGACAGAATGGAAACCGAATCTGAACCAGAAAAAATAATTAAATACTTGAACCCGAACCGAAACAGAGGATCTTTATTTATTCCGTTTTGATACATGATTTCTGAGAATGTACATTTCACGTAAGTACGATTTGAGGTTTTCTAAAAAAAAGTAACTACGACTTGCGAACTAACTGTGACTAAATATTATTCTGTTATTTCGTAAAATATAATACAAAAAAGCGTGATATAATAAAACAAACTTTCAGAAGGATGTAATACTATAATGGTCGAAACGAAAAAAAGGTTCGAACCGCTCGACACTGGCAGGAGCGAAACCGAAATTTGTTTATCGTTTAACCGGAGGAATATCGCAACGGAAATTGTTACGGTTTGATGTCCGACTTATAATAACAATAAAGATAAATAAACCATTCATTCTAACCGGGAAAATATTCCTAAATAATTTCATCTCACCGGTTCAAATAATTCGCATGCAGAATCTTAAATTTCACTTTCATTTCATTTACGCTACATGAATATCACATCTCACGCACATTCACATGACGCGTTTTTCGCTGAAATTCTAAGACTCGACACGTAATCGAATAAATAACAAATTCTAAATTCGTAGCATTAAAGATCGATAGCATCTTCATTCTCATCTACTTGGCAGAACCTCCTCAAAAAACTCTCGGAGACGTTCATTGAAGGGGCGAACAAGCAGATACATGTTTATTCCTTAATCTCCTTTCCAATCCTGTCTCTCCATTCCCATGACATATTTATCATTTGGCAATCTCCCTTTTCTTCGATTCCAATTTTTTCCGAACACCTTCCCATTCCACTGTTTATCCGCCTTAGCTTCCTGCAAATCCTTAATCTCCGACGAAATTCTCTTTCCGTATATCCCCAACGCCCACAAGCAAAACTTCCCTTCTCTGACGTTTTTTTCGCTTCCTTTCACTTTCTTCTTTCCATCTCTCCCACGCCTCGCTTCCCTTTCACTTTTACGGCGCCCAAACTAAAAACAATCCCTTCCCCGCAGAATTTCCGCGCGGGCTCACTCTTTCCACCCGTGCGACGCGATACATTTGCATAGGGAAGGTCTCCCGAAATAAAAGGGGATTTCGATGTTTCCTCTGACCGTTTCGAGGATAGAATCCGGGTTTTTATCTGCGGTTACCTTTTTTAATTCGGAAAATGAACGAGGCTTAACTACGTATCTGATAGCGGAGTGTGGTTGTGGAAGAAGCACACAGCGCTTAATTCTCGCTGGTAGAATCCTGTATTCTTGAAATGTGTAGATTCCAATACTCATCTAAAAGGATTCCTAAGCAAATTTGGACTATCAATCTTTCGCATTAATTCACTTTAATGTTAACATCTATAAGGAGTACTCCATGAACCATCAAACCTAATCCTGTCCAATGCTCACTTCTCTATCTCAGATAGCATCATCAACAGCAAATGTTTTTCTGTTTCAGTTAAATTTAGTTTTGCCAATTGCAAGTTTCAATACTTTGCCAAAATTTAATTTTAAGGAATCATTGTACGCAGTAGAGACATTTACGATGAAAAAGGGAATTCAATAAATATTTTTTATTTTTATAATTGATTATAGCTTCTGGGTCATAATCAAGAAAAATTTGATAACATATACTGAGATGTTGTAATTATTTGTGGCTTTCAAACGCTGTCGTCATGGAGGACGAATGCTGTTATTAAATTTATTTAAGCTTTTGCATAAGATAATTGTAGGAAAAGTTCCTGTAAGTAATAAATGTACATAATTATATCTTGCTTTTATCTTTTCCATAGGTATTTAACGGGCAACTCCGCCAGTATGTTGTAAAACTTTGTTGATTGCATTGTCGCAAAGCTGTTTAGCCTCCCAATTGAAATGAAGGACGAATTCGAAATGAGTTCAGAGGATAATATGTACCTTACATGTAATATGTGTACCTTACTCAATATTTTGAATCCTAAATTTTCTTTAATTAAGAAAACACCGTGAATAAGGAAAATTCAAGCTATAAACACCTATTCCTCCTTAACTTTGCGGATAATTATTATTTGTGATGATTATAAATTTGTTACATTTACGCACCGTGATCCGTGATTACCATATTGATAAGTATTTTTCATCATGAATAAAATTTTTAAAATTTAGTTAATCAATTAAAGACTAAAAAATCAATACCTCTTGAGGCAAAATATTTTAAAAAGAAAGGGGCGTTCTTTTAACTAAATGACGTATTGCCACCGTTTGTATGACTGCAAATTGGTATGACGCGAGTGGCAGAGGTGAACCACTTTCGTTGACTACTTATTTTTCACGTCTTCTATATCCTATTAAAGGCGCCTCAATAAAGTATTGAAAACACACGAACGTAAGAAAAAGTTGTTTCGCCAGTTTTCTGCGGAAGGAAAGCCACAGCAGAATTCTGGAACCTTTCACACCCAACAGCATATTAAATGATATGGCAAGCGAAATGTTAAAATATTAAACAGACTACATCTCGGGTCAGAAGTTAGATGACGTTATCTCAGCAGCGACTAGCTTTTTCCGTTAGATGAAAAATCGGCTTTTTCCAGATAGCTTACTCGATGAAAATTGAGAATGAAAAGAGATATAAGCTATATTTCACACAGTAACAAAAAGTGGTCACTTTCACGGGTTCTGATTTTCTAATTTGATATTGACAAGCAGGTATGATATTGATGCACGAAGAGAAAGGTATCACGGTTGCCATAGTCAACTTATACTCGTACTTCTGAATGTCACGTTAGGGCTATTTATCTCGTTGTGTTGATAATTCCAGGCTGATCGTTTAAATGAATCGGTGGTTCTGAAGCAATTTGTTATTTTCCTGAGCGCAATAGAGACAAGTTCGAAAAGGAATATAACAATGTATAGATTCTGTATTGCAATGAAATATTTTCCGGTTCCTATTATCTGAACTTTACATGCACTAAGTAAGGGAAAGTGTGTAAAAATGTATTTTTTTAAGGTTCTCTATTCTTATAAAGAACTATTTTAAGTGCATAGTCATACCGTTAACATATGCCTATTATTTTGAATCCTCGAAAAGAAATATTGAAATAGCTCGTTCAATTACGAACCCTCACCTTTCTTTTTATCTCAACGCCGAACTGATTTACATACGGCATGTGGATTTTATAAAGACGTCTTTACCAACGAGGAAGATTTTTCGTATTTTTATTTTACGGACAGGGAGCAAATTAATGGGAAAATTCTTAGATTATAGCGGCCTAACGTCCCTGTGGCATTCCCCCTTTCCCGATCTTTTTCCGATTCCCTTTGTCCGTGTCATTCTTTCCCAATTCCCTTTTCCAGGGAAAGCCTTTCACTTTCCTCTCCGATTGCTTTTTCTCTCTAATCAGAGGATATGTTTTTGCATAGAAATTGAGCTAATTTTCTTCTCATTCCAGATAATTATTTCTTCTCTTTGAGTCGAATTCTAGCAAAGGTTTCCCATTCTCCTCGCTAACAGACTTTCACTGAATTTCACCATTTCTTTTTTCTCTCATTTTACTTATTTTACTCACCTGACCTTCGTCTCCCGTGTGAGCCATTCTCGGACTCGTTTAAAATCGGTTTGTTGCTCGAAGATTCATTCCCAGGGAGAGTTGCTGCCAAATGTAGATCTTAACGTTCCAGCATTTTCGAAGTAAAACCGATGGTAGATTATCATTGTAGTCACAGTGATCCATAAAAACCTCTACTATTCAATTAGCCAAAATTATTCTTTTAATTATGGACTTTGAAAGTTTGGAGCGGCTCTGAGAATTTTAATTAACGTGTATCCATATTAAAACAGGAGTTGCAAAAGTTTTCTCGGTGGCTCCATTAATATGCCCCAGGATTTTTTGGGAATTTTGGGGGTTTTACATTATAAAAGCTTCTATTTAGAACATACTTTTGGGGTTTCACCAAGTCGGGACGAATTCAAATCTATCATAAGGAGTAAGCAAAGAAGAATAAAAAACGGTTGCCAGCCAAAGGAGGATAAAGGCATCTATTTGAACTGCATATTTCATTCTCAACAGGTCCATATGGCGACCTAGCTCTAAACGTCAATATTTGTGTTACAATCCAGTCACAAGTTTTAGAATTGTATAATATTTAAAATAAAATAAATTTTTACGCATCAATGTAATTGGACAATGTTCCAATTGAGAAAATAAAATATTCTCCTCGATTCAACGGAAAATCTATAAATTGAATACCTCTGTTGCGTACTACACATAAAAGGAGCACAATTAAAAAGTATACTTTTTCCGTGCTTACTAAAGACGAATTATAATAATATTGTACTGAATAAACTAAAGATACCCCATCTTCACATAATTCGTCTGATTTTGGCGGATTGACATCATAAGGGACTTGCACACAATGATTCATAAATTGCAATTTTACAAGAAGTGTAATACCTAAACTTTACGTAAATAAGACACAGTTGGCCTCTTAGATATTGCCAATTATTCAAAGGGTCATCAGACATAGGAGAACTACTACCAGTTCATCCTTATGAATTCTGATATTTAGTAGTTGCCCTCTTAATTGTGGAAATTTTCAAGTTAGAATTAACCAAAGGGTATGGATTAGATTAGATCAACATTGGGTAGTTAATCTTGGTAAAACAAAGAATGATTATTTTGCTTATTTGTAATAAGTTTATCGATTCGTGTGCCTTAGCGATTTCTTTAAAGGTTCAGTGGCTGTTAATTTGATCGATTATCTGTAAAATTATTTGTGCAGTTTTAATTTTCTTCTGAAGGAAATCAAAAGGTAACAATACTGTATTCGATCAGTAATGATATTGCAAGGCAATAACTAATTTTCAACGATGAAAAGAGGGATCAAAATTACTCAGAAAATACTTAACATAGAAGGAAATAAGGCATTCTGTCGAATTCCATGACTGCCACCCGCGAACTTACCACGAAGGGGTAAAAGGAATGCTATTTCGTGAGCAAATTTTCTCTGAGCCTCAAATCCTAATTAAAGGTATCCTTGGTGACAGACTTCCAAGAATGGGCTTATTCACAGACCTTTGTCACCAGCAGTTAGTAAATCTGCCATTGTCCTTGGGGATGTCTCCTTTCGCAAAATGAGTTCATCCTCCTTAAGATTTGAGTTGGGAGGAACTCAACACCTTGAGAGCAAACCTCTTCGATCAACAAGATTTCGTGACACTCAGCGAAGATTAACTTGGATATTCATGTTTTTCTTCAAAACACTGTCATCTAACAGCTGCTTTAGATGAAATTTACATAGTGCCGAGGAAAATATCGTGCGACTAGGAACTAAGTACGGCTTCTTGTATGGGTTGTGTCCAGAAGTGGCGTGAAAAATCGATAGTCGTATGTTCGGATACCTAAATAATGATTCAAGGACAGTTCCTACGGAATCTATAGCTCTATGCTTAAATCAAAGTTTAAATATACCTTAAGGATTATTAAAATCCTCATTTCTTAGTTTATTTATATATGAGAGGTTTGTAAACTGGCGATGTCTCTCGAAGTTTATTAATCCTAATGATGTGTAATTTAGCTAATATGTATAATTGAATATAAAATTTAAAATTTTGGAAACCTTCATCCTGAAGTTAATTAAGCCTAATTCTCAAAATTTACCGTAAAAAAGAACCCTTTCCTTGACTAATGACGAAGTAGATATTTGCTATTCATAATTGATGGGCGGTTTTCCCAAGGAAGGTCGTCCAGCTAACACGGAAATTAGCCATTGCAGCCCTTTGCCGTTTAAAATTATGAAATGCCGAGGATGCAGTAGTTGGAGAAATAAGTAGGAAGATCGTAATTGACTATGGAATTTTCGTGAGAATACCTGAAATATTCTTCGAGGTAGGATTAGAGGGTAATAAGTTTTAATTAATCGTGTTTAAAAATAAAACGAAGAAAAGATCAAAGATTTACTTTCCGTAGAATTTATTTATGCGACCATGGTTTCGGTGCAAAGTAAATCTTTGATTTTTTCTTCGTTTTTAAAAATGAAATTCCACCAGATTTCACTTAGTGCTTTTAATTTTTAATCGTGTTTACTCAACTGAGAAAGGATTATATCATTATTGTCGTTCGGCTGAGAGAAATAAATATATTTTTCGGTAGCGGCATGCTCAAATCATCACTTATTACCATTTGGATTTCAAGAGGAATTTTATCTCACAAGGAGCACGTCAGGTTTGTGTAACACGGATTTACACGAAAATTTCAGGACACTTTCCTTGCACCAAAATAACAGACACGTGTCCGGCCGTTCAACTCAATGCGCCTTTGTTTATGCAATATTTGCAACTGAAAATCGAAGTTAGGCAACCACGCAACGCTCGTGCATTGCCATACATAGAGCGGAATTTTCCACCTAGAAAAATGTTTATCCCGTATTTTTTCACAAGCAATTTAATTTTTCTGCTATTTAATTTCATCTTCTTATCTCCCAGACATTCTTCACCTTTCCCGTCAACATTTATTAAAATATACGTTAGGTAGGTACTCCAGTATCTATTGTAGTACTAATACACGTAGGTTATGGAGTCTCAGCCTTAACTACAAGTGTCTTTGACTTGGCCCTTTTATGTGGTATCAGTACCAACAGGAAACCCGGAAGAAAAGTGAAACATGAGTGCAAATATGGTGCTCATCGCGAAGGGGAGTAGTGATATGTAAGCATAAACATTTTCCCGCGTGTACTTAAGATTCATAAACCAAAAAAATCTTTAGCCGAGCCCAGAAAACAACTGAAACATTCTTTGTTAGCCGACAATTCCTTAGTAGGGTTACGAGTTAGCCGAGGTATCACTGTAGTGATGGGAAATAAACAGGGATTGAGTTTTAAAAATGATCGACGGAAATGGTGCTATCAATCACGAAGCAAATTTTGGTTTGGATATTCTGAATTTCATTTCGTCCGTCACGAGCCTTTCCACATAGTAGCTTATATCAAGACAGTACCAATTATCAAAACTAGTCTGTCCCACGGACGCTTTCCTATACTTAGGACTAGGCAATTATCTGAAGGATTTCACAAGGTTACCCCATCCTTCATCTACAATGTGGCCTTCGCTTCAATAAATCAGAGCCTTTTCAGCCCTAGTATTAGAAAATAGGGTCACGAAGGCCTTCCTATCAAGAACGTTTGTTCGACGTCATAATAGGGTACGGGAAAGAGTTCGGACCAAAGTGAAAGACAGCAAAAGGAAAAGGATTTCGAAAGGGAATCGTCTCTCCTCTTTATACAATCTGCCAGACAATTTGCGATCTGAAAGAGAGAAAAATAAAATCCCCAGATGACCTTTTCTGAGAGATAACTGTGCATCCAGTCGTGAATGGCGACTGAAGAGGAATTCGGGGAATCCTTTCGCAGATGTCGCATTTTCTCTCGCAATCTGTGGACGAAAAAGTTTAAACGATTCGGGAGCCTTTTAATGTCCGCCGAAGGTATTCGCCGAAGAGGGATCCGAAAGCCATTGAGCAGGGAGAGAAAATCAATAGGGAGAGACTAGACGAAAGACTTTGGTCAAGGCGCGTCGATTCACTTCAAATGATGCAGAATTTCGACGACCGATGGTTGAAGAACAGGAGAAAAAGGGAATTCAAGCATTGCCTTATTTGACCCGAATGCTGGTTTGTGTCGATGAATCTCATGCTTTTATTAGCTTTTTGATCAATTGTGTGTAATAAATTTTTATCCACCAAATTTGACCACATCTACATTTGGTGGCGGAACTATTTAAACTCCATGTCTCGGGTTCGAGTCCTGGTAAATCGGATTTTTCATTGTTAGGGCAAGATTTTGGTTGTCTATTGTTACCGTTGTCAGAAGGTCCCTCCTGTAAGAGTAGCGTTCACACTGAGGCGATGTACGATACGCGATATATCGTAAGTGACACATCGTAAGTGATATATCGTAAGTGATATATCGTTTACGATATATCACTGGTGAGGTTCACACAAGAACGATGCGATTCGGGCGATGAAAAGGTGGTGAGGGCTTTTCTCTTAAATTTCCAGTTGAAATCATTAGCTCGAAGATAGAGGGAAAAGTTTTCGTGGCGTACTGGTACGCAGAATGAACAGAAGGAGAAGAAGGAATTACTGGGTTCACCTATTCAGCTTTACCAATATATATCACAGTTCGGCAGTTGTTTCTCGAGAACTGTCTCAACACGAAGTAAAATTCAGGCAGTCGTTGAACAAATAACAGAATTTCAAATCAATACATTTGCCTGTATCTTTTATTTCTTCCGCTATCTCTCTCCATGTGAACTTGTCACGTCCGTTTTGCTATAGGTCTTTCATTTGTAGTTTCATATGTAGTTACTTATGGATACTTTTCCACTAAATTTTAACTTTTCCTAAATGGAATGGCCGAATTCGCGTCTTCTTTCCTGTTTGCCATGTTGACAGGTTCAAATATCGTACGATACAAATCACCAGACGAACAGCATGCAGAGTGACATATCGCAGGCGATGCGTTGCCAGGTTGCTCTGGTGTGAACCTTTTATATCGCCTCCCTTTAAATTTCATACATTCGCCCGCCCGGTATCGCTGTCGTATATCACTTACTATACACCGCATCAGTGTGAACGCTGCCTAACTGTCCAATTAATAGATGTGCATAAATTCATCGGGAAATAAATGAAAGTATTAATGGTGATCGCTATTTCATATTTATGGACTCATTTATTGTGTAGTAATGAAAAATATACATAAAAAATGGTGTGATCCTCAACAAGTAATTTAGAGCTGTTCTGCCACCTTAGCTTAATGTTCGCAACCTATACTATTTCATTTTTCAAGAGGGATTCTTAAATTAACGACTAAATATTGTATTCTAGAACTTAGGAATAAAGATTTATATTCAATCATTCGATTCGTAATTACGTCAGAAATAAAAATAAGTGATTTATTTGCACATGATAAGACAAATCTCATAGTAGTGAGATAGAGCACGAAATATGACGTTTTAATTAGGAAAGTACATATGTGATGTTCATGATAAGATTTATTATTCTTTACGTTTCGAGGGATCAATTGCAATACTCTTATACTTCGTAAAACTATTACAATTCGCAGTCTTGTAATGTTTAGTTGCTCAATAATGAAATTTTAAAATTCGACTACTATCATACATGTTGACGAAATCTTAGATGATTGACGGGCTAATGAAGGCTTATTGGCAGAACTTTATGGGGATTCGTATCGCTTTGCAAGAAAGTATTCTATAGTAGAAAGAAAAGAAGGAGAAAATGTCTATCGTAACAGGGACTCGAACCCGGATCTCCCATTTCTTGGGCGGTTGCTCCATCCAATTTAACTTCCACGACAGAACAGTCTAGTCGATATCTAAAGTTACGATAGCACCCGATGTGCTCCAGAGTAGTACCAGTGTAGAAGTGCCATCTCACGGACGGATCCTCTGAAGTGTCCAATCATAGCTTCAGAATTCGAAGAAGAGATTGTTTTGTCGTGGTTTACTGAATAGAGCAACCGCCCGGCAAGTGGGAGATACGTCTAGTCTATACGATGTCTAGTCCCGGCCACGGCAGAATATTTCTCCTTTATTTCTTTCTATAAATTCAGGAATATGAACCGTACGCTTTCCAGCGTTCATTTTTCTTGAGTCTTTTCAGGAAAATTTATGGAGCAACATGTTAACCAGTGCTTAGTTCCTCTGTAGAGCTTCTGCCTCGATATATAAAAGGAAATTCACAGTAAATACGAAAAAAAACTCCCCCTTGCGTTCTTCCTGATTAGATCGAATTCAAACTTCTTAGTAGGAGGCTCGTCAACGTTGATGAGAATAACTGACAATGAGTCATCCGCAGAAACGTCGGTCAAACAACCGTTCATTCTTCCCAGCTTATATTCTTAGAAAATTTACCCTTTCCATTATATTTTCTCAATCGAACGAATGTGGAGAATAGGTATTCTCCCTTGGTGACATGAATATGATTTCTTTTATGAGGGTTTTATAGAGGCTCGTCAGATACTTCCATCTGCTTTAAAGAGGAATATTCATTCAGTGCAGGAAATTTTAAACATGACATCCTTATAGAAAATTAAAATTTACTGATATTCGCAAAAGAGCCCTCACTGTAATTCTCTCTATATCCTTTAACTTCCAAACATCCGAAATTTTGTGAATTTAATGAGTGAAATGTGTACATATTCTGTTTGCAAATGAAGGGTAGAATGTGGTAACTTGGTTGGAACGTATTCCTCAAGTGCAAAAAAAGGATTACAGGGATAGAGATTATTCAAGAAGTTAAATTTAGCCTCTAGGATAAGGGATAAAAAGAATATTCACCGCTGTCTAGACTGTCCCTATGGCGTCATAAATTTTAATGAAGACGTAGGTACGAACCATTATCGAATCAGTTCCCATGAATTCTTCCCATTTTCCCTTTTATTCCATTGTTACGAAACGACCGCTAATTTACCGTCCTCCATAATCCATTCGAGGCAACACTTTCCATTTGGAATACCGAGGATGAAATCCGTAGTACAAACTCTACGTCGCACAGAGGGCTAGAAGTCGCACAGAGGGCTAGAAGTCGCACAGAGGGCTAGAATCGAACAAAGCTGGTCAAAAATAAGAAAATGGTTTTTTGAGTGCAGATTTTGAAACTTGACTATTCTTAAATAAATTTCGCATATAGCTACCAAATCATTTACTTTTATTCCCGTGCATTAAAGTTCTACAGGGGGTCAAATTTGACCAAATTTTACGAAAAAAGCCGGTCTTCGATTTTTCACAAATGTCTTCAACTTCAAGCAAACACTGAACCATAATGGGCAAAGTCATCGGGTAAAAAAACAATGCTGTATTATAAACCTATTCTTTATCATTCGTATTGTAAGGACGCAACGTTACAATAGATGTAAAGGGGTTAAGTTCCGTTAGGGTAACCGTGAGAAAAAATAATTTTAATTTTGAAATTTTACCCGAAAATGCCCTCAACAAAAAAGAATATTCTTCAGAGACATCGGCGATGTTGTGTGGAATTACTCCATGTTTGAAGGAAAAGAGACTTTACTTTTTCCACGGGATTTTAATACAGACACGAGCAAGTGTCAGCGAATGATTGAATTTCAGCTGATGATGGCGATTATTGATTAAAATCCTATTGAAAAAGTACAGTCTCTTGTCCTTCAAAAAAAGAATGTTTTGATTGCTGGAAGTCAAAAATAGTGGAGCCTTAAACCTTCACATTGTTTGATATCGTAAACTATGAATATTTTCCATCTCCCTTTCAAAATTAGTATACAATAGGATTTAAAAATAAAAATGCACACTTGCGTTTTCTTAAAACTCACTAAAGAGAAAAAACTCAGAAACTCTTTTCTAATGAAAAGATGTGTGAAATTAGTTTAATCCTGTTAAGAATCCAGGTCAATTTATGTACAACTTCAATTTAAGATGAGCAATAATCATAATTATACGTGAAATTCATTTACAAATCTATCAGACGCTAACGTAATTTTACGTCGAAAATGTGGTTAAATATTCAAATATTTAGTAAAATGAACAGTAAACTAAGTTTGTAAACTGTAAACGTAATTTTACGTCGACAATGTGATTAAATATTCAAATATTTAGAAAAATGAACAGTAAACTATGTTTGCTTAGGAAAATAGTAGTTATGTTAGGTTAAGATATTTTATTACTGATATCCTTATTACGTATATTCATTGGTATAATAGTTACGATATTTTCATTAATATAATTTCTCTATTTAAAAGCATAATTTATGTAATTATACGAATATATATATTAGCAAAATGAGCCTCAATTTCATGAAAATCTATACGAACGTAAAGGGAAATAACTTTCAATCGTTTACATACATATTTCATAAGTAAAATACATTTATCGATTTAACGCAAGTTTTGCTAATTACCTTATATATGTCTTGACCTTTATCAATATTTAAGTCCCCACAGAATGCATCACAAAAATCCGTATGAAAGTAAATAATTGCATTAGTTTTCCGAAACCAACCAAGGTGTTTTTACGATAACCTTCAGAATTATCGTGATGGCCCAGCAAAGAAATTACATCATTGTTAGGCTGCTATTGTAGTCAAATAAATTTCGAAATAAACTTATGAGTCGAAAACATCCGTTAACTACCACAGAAGATGTCAAATGAAAAATTGTATTTTGAGTATACCGAATCACTAACCGAGTGAATGACAAATTTCGCAAACATCGGCATACCAGCACAGAGGTTAGGTATAAACACCTTTTTGGTGGGAAACGTGCTGAAAAATTTAACGTGAGTTGGGTCCGATGGCTCTTCTCCAACATCTAGTGACCACCGCGAGACCCACGGGTCTGAAATTCACATCCTATCCACCTTTTGTCGGCTGCCGATGGCCCGATGCCAAACAATGCCAGTGCTTCTACGAGTCGGCGTGCCTTTACATCGAAGTGCGCACGCTTGCGATTTAATTGAGGGACCCGTGAGATTCATACGGATGAATCCCAAGAGAAAATATGGGGGGGAACTTCATGGAAGTTCTTTCCTTTATATACGTAATTTCTATTTTCGGCAGAAGAATTCTATGAAGTCACCTTCTGTCGTGTGGAATTGATAAATTTTGTCGATATGTCAACGATGACAGTAATTCACTGGCCTCATATATATTGTAATTTATGAGCTCAGCCTAAGTAATGGTGTTTGAAATTTACTTTGTAATAAGTGATTTGCATAAAGACATAAATATCCATTTTTGGAGGGTATAATATAAAATATGTGATCTTTTAATAGTCTATGATTCATTAGTATAAGATAGGGAATGATTTTAAGAAAATTTTATCGGTAATTCTCTATTGAGAAAAAGTAAAGCTATTTAAGTGAAGAGAGGTTTTCAGATGAGGGTTTCTAAACATAATATTTATTTCCAGCGAGGGAATGCTATGATCCTTTACCTTCGTGTAGAATTGATAAATTCGGTTGACTTGTCATTCACAGATTTGATTCACTGGGCAAATTGGTAGTCATTGATATGAGAAGTTTAAATATGACAAACTGAATAATTTACTACAATTAAGTGAATTGCATACAGAAATTAATTAATTCTTGTGGGTATAATAATTTTACTATTACGTTCTAATAAAAATTCCATGCTTGAATGTTATTACAGAGGCAAGAACTGTAAAGAAATAACAAATCATTACTTTCAACAATTACAGCAAGTACAATTATACAGCAAGAAAATTACTGAAAAAGATTTTGGCTTAACTTTTGGTAAACTATTTACTGTATGTAATTATACGTAGCAGTAATCCTGAGAAAGTAATTTCCTAAACTTAATTTCAGTATCTTCATTTCCCAATATAACTTTTTCTTTCTACAAGCCGTTATCAGTTTTCTACCTTTCCATGGGCTTATGTGACCTCTAACCTCTTCTTGACCGCCGTTTCCCCACATTTCTCATAGCAAACCATCTCTTTTATCATCCAAAGGCCTTTGCTTTTCCTTTCCGACTGTCGTTTTCCCAGCATCCAGCCATCAATTACATAATTTAGCAATCTATCCTCTCTCGATACCTCACCAATCCATTTCTTCTGCCTTTGTTACATCTCTTCAATCGAAGCCCCTTTCTCCTCCCCATTTTTAGCACTTCCTCGTTAGTGCTTCTATCGGCTTTTCCTATTCTACAGGAGACCCACATCTCAATGACCTCCGATCTTCTTATATACTTTCTCCATTTCTAAGACTCAACTTCCTCTCTAGTATAACCGTATCATGCAGAATATTATGCTTACTAATCTCTAACTATAGTAGTAAAGTATTCAGTCCAAAGGTCGGTTGGGATCTCATCCCCTTTACCATCAGCTTTGAATAGCTAGAAGAGAGAAATAATGCTTACTAGGAAAGATGAGGAGTGAGGTAGTTTGTCCTTGCTTTCCTCAGTGAGCCAGAATGCTATAAGCAGAACAAGCTCACGTTGGTAAAGCGCAATGACTCTACGAGTAGTACTTTTCAAATATTGCATAAGGAGAATCCTTAATTAATGCTATTATTTAGAACGACTCATACCTCAGTAGCTTTCGTAACATCAGAGCCAAGAACAATACTGAGACACAAGTAAATATATAAAAGACATATTTTTCTCTATCCCGTACCAAAATACAAATTATAAATATTTCGTTCATCAAGATATGGTAGCAGGACCACATAGCAGTATATCCTGGTATTTCCTATCATACCTTTCCTTTCTTATTCTAGTATTTTCCAAAGACCCCTTGCCATCGATACCCTTCGCCAAGTAAAAGCTTCTTAAACCCGTTTTTGTTCATATATTAGTAACCTATAATCAATGTAGATCTATACAGTTATCAGCCCGAGGGACAGTTTGAACATCATCCCTCCACCATAACTACCGATAATAGTTGTAGAAACTGAGAGGGAATGAGGCGACTATGCAAGATGAGGAATGAGGTAATGTATGATATTTTTCAGTCTCACTCACACCTTAGTTGCATTCATGCTATCACAGTTATGAGCAACAAAGCGAAAGATAGTTGTAAAATATATATGCTCTAACATGTAATAAAAATAAAATTAGAATTATCTAGTAGATATGGCAGTAGAAACTTCGACTAATATGCAGCCTTCGAAATATAATATCTTGGTGTAAAAAAAGTTTCGATGGGTCGTTATTACCATCTTAAAACATCTTAATCAAGTAAGAATTTAAACCGAAGGCACGCAGAAAGAGGAAACCACACGTAAAACCCAAAATTCACCAGCAAAAATACCAAAAGCCCACCAAAAATGTTCGCATCACCAGCAGGCAAATCCGCACATTTTGAAAAACAAAAATGCAACGGGGGGAAAAACAAAAATCACGCACGGAACGCACTCCGTACCTCCATTACGAAGGAGAAAAGGAAAAGCGCGGGAATAGTGAATAAAAAAAGCGAGGAGCGAATCTCCGCGACCCCAAATATTTTTTTTAAATATGGCCGCTCGATCCCGCCCTCTCTTGTCAACTCGGCGAGACTCCGAAAAATTCCAGACGTACGTTATCGACAGCGTGTGCCAACGTGTCATTGCCCCACGAAATGTTTTCCCCCGTTTAACGCAACCGTAAAGAGAGTCACGTCTGAAGAACAGAAAAGAAAACACTATTTTTTCTCATCCGGCGCGAACAACCCCTTCCCTTTACTTCTCTGCGGTGGAGGATTTTTTTAATACCCCTTTTCTCTCTCTCTCCGAGCAAAGCGTGTTCATTAGGGAAGTCGAAAGTGGGAGTGAGGCGGAGTGTTGTGGGCGATAGCAGGATGAATGGGGGAAGAGGAGATAAGAAAGGCTGAGGAATGAAAGGAGAAAGATGGAGAAATAACGAGGCAGGGGCGTGTTAGAAAGTGAGGGAGAGAGAGAGAGCTGAGGTGGAATTAGCACTAGGGAAGTGAAGAAGTCGAAATGATAGAAGGGAGTGATAATGTAAATTAAGTGAGTCGTGCGCGTGGATATCGAAGTACGGATGTCTGGGCGTCTATCTTCAAAAACTCATCAAGTACATGTGGAATTTCTCGCTAATACTATAGGTATCAATATTACTAGCAGGCACATCTTGAAGGAGAAACCTTATTTTTAATTTAAACAAAGAACGGTGAGCACCTATGAGCAGAAACCAGTAACCGCGGTTCGTTCTCTATTGTGATGATGATGATAATAAGAATAATAATCACCATAAAAGCCAATAGACCAGATATATTTCTCTTTGATAAAATTTGTCAGTAAGGTATAATAACTGACATTGCAGTAACTCTCAATTCTAATCTTCTAAGCACTTTCTTTAGAAAAATAACCAAATATTCCGAGTTAGCAACAGAAATATAAAACAATGGAAATTAAAAAACAAAAGGTCCTTCTTAAATCACATAAAACAAACAGGATTCATTGGTATGTCTACCACGATTATAGAATGTCCCTTAGGACTTGAGTAGCTCAAAAATGGAATCTTCTGTCAGTCTGTAAAGAATCAGCTCAAAAGCCAGTTTTAAACAAAAACCCTTCCATTATTAGCCACAGAAAGCCCTGGAAAGTTATTTAGGCTCTGTAGGAAAAATAAGGTGTGATATAGGTTGCTCTAGCTTCCTAAATACGAATACTCAGAGACGCTCGTATTATCAACTATTAAGTACAGGATGGAACGTTAATCTACCTTTCACGACCAGTTGACGTGATCATGATTTAGATTCCAGATTCATCGAAATTTTCCCATTAGATATACGTAGAGTTTAAAATTTAATTCAAGAATTCAAATTGTTTATAAAGGCATTTCGAAAGAATGTCTCCGTCAGTCACATTTGTTGCAAGAATAAAACTGAAATCATTAAATGACGAAAGCAAGTGAATATGAGGACACTTCAGTAAGATTGATTGATTGTATCAAATGTATTGATATTTTTATTGATAAATAATTAATACAAACAATAAATGTTTTCGCGGTTTAAAATCCTCAACCGGCACTACTGAAAAATAATACCATTTCTGCAATCCTTGAACAAGGATCTTGCAAATATATTTACTCCGTTATTAATCTGGTATTGCAATTTAGTTTTGAGAGCTGCATGACAAATGAATTATTTTCTATTTATATTAATTTTTTTAAATTAACAGCGAAAAATCAAAGATCTAAAATTCTAAAGCATTAATTCAACAGGAAAGAAGGAAAAATTGTTTCTCAGAAAAATAATACTGAGTAAAACTGATCTAATGAGGCTGGAAACGACGATAAAAAATTGAAATTTGTAGGAAATAATTCTGAAATAATGCCAATGAAAGAGAATCTGGTGGAAATGAGGTGATGATTCAAAAATGTGGTTAAATGAAAAGGAGGAGAGATAAATGTGAGCAGATATCCAAGATTACAAGATGATACTGATAAATGAGGTGTGTAGATAATGAGATATGAGCGTAAACGGTACTTAAATGGAGCTTTACCTTTACTGGGTAACTTCTTTTAAGAAAATATGCCTCTGAAAATGTACTGCGCGACAAAATCTCAACTCGAGACTGTGGAGTGAGAAAGAATCCTTTAAAGAAGTTTTAGATTAGATTTTATCGAATCTATAACGCAATTAAGAGAAAATGCGAACTTTTGAGAAGAGTAGGAATATAAATAGTGAGACCGTAACGCAGATCAGAAATAAGACATCGATTCAAAAAAGGCAACACTAAATGGGAATAATATTGCTGCATTGCAAAAGCAGTAATACTGCGTTAATAACAAATATTTTAATAAAATGAGACCTAAAACATGATGATGAATTCTGTCTTAATTAGAAAAATAATGGTTTCCACGCCGCTAGTAAAAACTTCGCAGAGGAGGGATTAATACGGAAAAATAATTTCCAACGCTTACAAGTGGGAATCAGGGGCGTCTAGATTTTGCCCTACCTCAGCTCCTACTACTACTTGCCAGATGTTGAACTGCTCAATTTTTAAAATAAATATTATAAATCAGTCATACTTAAACTAATTGCTCTCGAAATCTTTAATTGAAATTTTATATAAATTTAGTTTATTGTTTAACATTATAGGGTAAAGTCCAACCAAATTTAGCCCTCTTACATTGTAGTTAGTAAGCTTTAAGACAAAATTGAGTGAAACTCTCCAGAGAACTGAACCAAGAGCTGAAAACGGCCCGTAGGCCTTGGGTTGGACAACCCAGGTGTACACTGTATTTATATGAATTGAGTATCCGCTGCAGTTAGACACTGCGTCTGGGGTCGATAGAAACGCGATTTACAGTAAATGTTAACTGTACAAAATAATGAAGGTCGTTTACAATTCCTTTCATTGAAAATAAATTACAACAGCACACATACATTTTAATATTAATATAAGTTATGATAATGAATAAGTAGTTATACTTATATTAAACGCTGTTTAGACTTTCTATGTATAATTAATTAAGAACAACAAACACCATTCTCATTTTTATAATCACAAAAAGTGCTTGGTCATGTAAGATTTTTCAATTTCCTTAGAAGTCTTCATGGCTACTTAAGCTGTCAAGGAGCGCGTGTAGTCCTCACGGTATGTCCCACAAAGAAATTCCCCACTTTTCTCACAGTTCGACTTTGCGTTTATCACCAAAATTTGGTTTTACTACAGCTTATTTACCACTAAATTTTACTAATACCCCTAACAGGAGAGAAAGATAAAAATGGATAAAAGAGAGAAAGCAGAAGTGGATCACGAGACGACAAGATTGTAAACAGAAGATTCAAAAAATCTGTGAAGGAAACGAGAGAGAGATGAGGAAAAAACGAGGGAAATGATGAAGCAGAGTTGCAGAGAAAAGACAAGCCGAGGATGAGATGGACAAAAGGCAGGGAAAATCAGGAGTTTGAGGTGAGGATTTGGAGGTTTAGAGTTAGATGGGGAGATGAAGCTGAAAGTAAAGAGAGAAAGAGAGAGAGAGAGAGAGCGTAAGTCTGGGAGCGAGTGGAATTGCAGGGAAGACGTAATGAGAAGATGCGCGCCACCACTCGTGCACGCTCTGTTATAAGCGACGCATCGATCTGTGGAAGACCACTTAGAGCGGAGCTCCTTTTTCAAGAGTTGCATGCATTGGATGCGTGGTTAGGACCATTTGGGGAAAGATGCGTAATCCAAGCCCGCCCCCTTCCACCAATAATAAAAAATAATCTGCGAAAAATCCGCTTACTCAAATTCTGTTGCCATGGAAACGAGGTGCGCCTTTTGTTACCAGGAATTCTGACTCTTATTCAAGTAAGCGTTTACTAATTACTCTAATAAAGTCGGAGGTAAACCTTATGGTATTTTTTTGTTCGTAAAAGAAATTGCTTCCTTCCTTTCTCTAGCTCTGCCAGAAATATCAATGTGAAACGAGAAAACACTTCATTTTAACTTGATTTTCCAGGTATGAGTCCGATTTCTTCACAAAATGAATTCATTGAGTTAGATCATGTTCTTGTGACGCTATCAACACGAAAATGTGATCATTCTTTTACGATTTTTATAAAATTTTACGCATAAATAAGTTCACTGACATTTCTTTTACCAAATACACATTTTTCAAAAATTTTGTTCGTGGATTTATTTCCTCGAATATCTTGAAAGCAAATTATTATCACAGATTATGTAAAATCGTCTTTTCCTATACCTGTTCAAATTTTATTTTCTTTTAGTCCTACGCATTTTTCGCATTAGGATTGAGACTGCGACCAACCCTGACTGGCTATAGTCAGAGTACCCATACATAGCAATATTTTGAAGTTCGCTAACTATCTCTATGCAGAGTTACAATGAATTTCTGATTTACGACTTCATACGCCTCTTTTTATGTAGAATCTTTCCCATTAGAAAAATCAAACGCCATCGACTTGATAAAATCACACCAAACGGATTTCATATTTGTATTCAGATTTATATCCCGCGAACCGCCACTGGCGTACGGTAGGGGGTGTATTAACACCTTACTTTATATACCCTACTAGCTTCTCTGGTGCTATGCGGAATAAACGACCAGAAGTAACAATCTGTTTTAGTAATTACTTCCCTGTTTGTCGATGCCTCTCGGAGATTGCGTTCATTTTTTACTGAAATTACTATGCCCACTACTTCGCCTAAAAACTCTGGGGCGATGAATTTTTCGAAAAACTTTCGTCGGTAATCAGATCTCTCCTGGAGCGAATTCCACCCGAGTGATTTTATCACAGCCGCAACGCTACCGTCAAACCTGAAATCTCCACTGACGAAAAGAGCTGCTCTACGTTGGACCAGCCCTAAATCCGAGACTAACCCTACTTCATGTGGATCCCAAGTTAGAGAGGATACCAAGATGATAAATCTAATGAGGTGAAAGTAAGCAATTTGAATAAAATAATAGCTTTGAAGTGAATAAACAAGGATTTCGAATCTATTCATAGGCCATCATTTCACTGAAGAGTATAATGAAAATCGACATCTGCCATTCAGCAAATTTGAAGACTTAAAAATGACGTTACTTGTATAGTTACTAAGGAAAGGGAAGGAAATCTATTTCAGCCATGAGTATGCACCCTGGAAACCCCGAAAGATAAACAGGGGTGAAAGAGCCCCTCTTCATCTTCCCTTTTTACGGACGGATGATCAACGCAACCCGGGTTCAAGTCTCGGGATCATCCGACTTTCACTTCAGCTTATTCGTAGATAAATTTCATTTTTTCACCCCTCTAAAAACTGCCTCATTGCCGTCGATATAATTTTCGAAATAGTTCTTATCTAATTGGTCTGGTCTCCACTGATTGAGTCAAAGTGAGTATAATCCGAGTGAAGATTAATATTAAATTATGAGGAATTGCCATTACGATACCAATTGATAACTTCCAATATGTTGAATTAAGTGCCGTGCAACGGCGGCTGCATAAGATTCAGGAGCGGGTTGCGCCTGCACCATTACGAGGACCTTAAACATTGTAAAGTAATACAAAACTTATACAATGAGATTACTTTCCCGCTATTAAATTACTCGATTTAAAAGCGAACTATTACATTGCTATATGATTGTGAGGGAACCTTTACGACGGAAAATATTCGCGAGCATAATTTTTGTTAAATAGAATGAAAGTATTTGAAATATTTTCTCAAATATTGTAATAAGTTATATTTAAGATCAGCTTTTTCTTACTTTAAAAATTATTGTAGGATTAAAATTAGTTTACCCGAAAAATTACCGCTGAATTACTAAAAAACGAATAAACTCATGAGAATATTATCAATTTTCTCAGAGTAGATCACGTGAGCTATGAGCCAAAATTCACGGATAGGTCAATTAATATTAGAATATTTTTTTAATAACCAGGCTGCGATATAACATGTTATATCGGTCTGTACAGTCATACATCTTTCTGATTTAGTCTATGACGGCTATTCTATCTAATTTCATCTATGACAGTTACATTGCTCAATATTCACAAAAGCATAACTACTCTATACCGAGAGTGGAAGAAGAAAGACTATAATTTGGAAAATGTATATAAATATAATTTATAATGTATATAAAAATAAATTAAGGCAAGTAATACGAGGTTTGTATGCTAAGTATCCGTGTTTAGCGACTGATAGCACCACTGACACAAAATGTGTATTCCATAATTTAACGCCATCTTTAGATATATGACTGTCAAAATTTCAGACAGATTAATCGAGTAGTTTTGTTTTGATAACTGTTGAAAGTAGTCAAGTTCGTGTTTGCTTACCATCTTGGAGAAAGAGCAATATCGGTCAGTGATTCGATTTCTTTTTTTGGATGGGAAGACGTGTGAGGAAATCAAGGTGAAGTTGCATGCTGTTTATAAGGACCATGCACCTTCGATGACTACCATCAGATATTGATTTAATGAATTCAAGCGTGGCCGAACATCCGTTTTTGATGAAGAGCGCCCAGGCCGTCCGATTGAGGTGACTACTATTGTTTAACAAAGTCCATGATATCGTGCTAGCAGATCGCCGTGTGAAGATCAGAGAGATTGCTATTAAAATATTGCTTGTAAACATCTCAATTGAACGCATACAAAATATCCTACACAAAAAATTGGGCATGAGAAACCTATCGGCGAGATGGGTGCCGCGTTTGCTGAAAGTGGAGCAAAAACGGAATCGCATGACAACTTCGGAGCACTGTTTGGACATGTTTAAACGCAATCCGAAAGAGTTTCTACGGCGTTTCGTGCCTGTTGACGAAACATGGATCCATTACTACACTCCAGAAATGAAAGAACAGTCAAAACATTTCACCCGGCGAACCTGCTCCAAAGAAGGCGAAAACGATTCCATCGGCCGGAAAAGTAATGGCCACAGTTTTTTTGGGATTCGCGAGGCATCATCTTCACCGACTATTTGGAGGAAAGAAAGAAAATCACGGGGCAGTACTATGCTGATTTATTGAACCGATTCGATGCTGAATTGAGGAAAAAACGGCCCCATTTGGCGAAGAAAAAGTGCTCTTCCATCATGACAACGCACCAGCTCACTCATCTGCAATCGCCACAGCAAAACTGGTCGAATTACGGTACGAATTACTACCTCATCCACCCTATTCTCCAGATTTAGCCCCATGCGATTTCTTTTTATTTGCAAACATGAAAAAATGGCTTGTGGGAAAGCGATTCACCTCAAACAAGGAAGTCATCGCCACAACAGAGGCCTATTTTGCAGAGTTCGACGAAAAGTATTTTTGGATGGCTTGAAAAAGTTAGATTATCGCTGGACTACATGTATTGAGTTGAAAGGAGATTACATTGAGAAATAAATGTAAAAGAAGTTAAAAAAATGCGTTTTCTTGCCTAACATAGGTACTTATCATATAGCCCTCGTATTGCAGGAGCCAGATTATTTCAGAATTTGTCTCAATAACTGACTGAAAAACATTTATCTCTAAAGGAAAGTAAACGAAAACAGGACTTCGTGTTTTCCACTATTTTTTTATAAACGACCTGTTCGGCCTTGCAGACATGTTTAGCTACAGTACACGTACCAGTATCAGTATTGTCTTTTACTGAGTATCAATTCAAAATATGAAGTGAAATGTAAAATGAGAACTCGTTTCCAATTATTAAATAGTTCCCCTAAGTATAGTCGAACCTCTTTGATTATATGCTAAAGAAAATCGTGAGCAATTAGAAGGAACATGCAAATAGAATGGACTAAAAGATACTGCTATCTCAAGCATTAAAATATAAAAGAACAGGAAGGGGATGTATTATATATAAGACGAAAGGTTGAATCGGTAACTTAAAAGGCTAAAACCGCCCAATACCTGGGACGAAGAAGAATGCATTTTTACCTGAATTTGTATCATGAGACTATTATTCAGCAGTAATATATCATTCTAATATAATGTAATGCTATTAAACGTACTTACTCAGTCAAGAATGATATCCTCGAATGATGTAAGCAGATCGAGTATAATCTACGAGTAAATACCATATACGACTTCAACACACTCAGTGCACGTACATAACAGAAGGTTGTGGCACGAAATTCCTATCCATCACAGCCACCATCTCTCTCTCTCTCTCTTACCATTTTCAAAGCCATTTAGCCTGGTATTTCGAGATTGCTTGCTTCGTGTCTATACCGGATGGATGCCCAAAATGGAAAATCCTCCCTTCAGAGGATCAGATTCACCCGAAATTTCATCATACGGAGCCACAAACCTGACCTTTAGGGGCGGCTTGTATCCACCATGTGTGCGGTATGCCATTTTAGAGAGCTACGAAGGGTGAATGGGTGCGCTTTAATAAGGAGACGATGGGAGAGGCGCCAAACCTTGATATTTTCCTGAAACATGATGTATATGCAGCCCTGAAATCTCTGTGGGATATCCGTGGCCCATCCACTGCTCCATATACACGCCCTCGACGACTTCCTCAAATCCACGGGATTTGCTGGAATTGGGATGTATTCCGGCGCTCAGAGATTAACTCTGTATGAAAATGTTAACAGTGCAATGAACGCGATTTCGGCTGTGGTTTTACATGAACGCAGTCAAGCGAACTCGTAAATGAGATTACGAATCCGAATCCGTTCGTCTTTGTGATTTCAAGCTACGTGGGGCCTTAGATGAACATCTCCTTCCCATTATATCAACATGCTGTAGCAATTTTAATGGAACCACAGTCGAACACAGTCAGTAACTAGCACGAAGAGACTTTGAAATTTTTCTGATGAAAATTTCATATACATACACTGGTACCTTGGTTAAAGACGACCTTAATCTACAACATAATTGGTTAACAACGAGTGGCTGTGATCAGAAAATGTCTTGGGTAACGATGCTGGCTTTGGTTAACCTTGGTGGCCTTGATTAACAATTGAAAGCTGATTTTATCACTGCATTTTATCAATAATATTTTTTTGTTGCAATTATAAATTAATTGTGGATATTAACCATTTTTGATAACATTTAAATGAGCCTCGTCTGCATACTAGTTATGTAGTATGGTAGTGGGAAATCGCGTCTTGGATAACGACGGTTTTGGTCAACAACGGTAAATCTTGGAACGGATTAATTAAAACTATAATCCGACGGCAATCCTGGAACTGATTACCGTTGTTAACAAAGGTACCACTGTATATTTTGTTTCGCATTAAAATTTTATGCAATTGGCATTCAACAGAGGTGTTTAATGTTGAACTAAGCAGAGTTTGACAAAGTATTATTTTCTTATTTCAACTTCGGTAAATATAGATAAAATATTTCGCATATTTCCGGCAAGTTATCCAACACCAGTGATTAATTAATAATTAATTTACAGTAAAACATTATTGCGTATATTTATATTCAATTCTCTTCGTGTTTTAACTGCGTAAATATGGAGTTAAAAATTTTTCAAAATTTAGGTTCCTGAATGCGCTATACAAATGTAACATTGCATGAGACAAAATGAAAATCTAAATATTAGTCGGTGAAATTGAGTTTTTGGCAGAAGGGAAAATCAAATATATCTACCATCAACGATCTCAATGAATCAACGAAATTGATACATTTGCCATTTTTTTCTTCATGGTTGATGGAGATAGGATATTTCGTAATGGAGATTGAAAATGACAGATGCATCAATTTCCTTGATTTACTGAGATTATCGATGACACATGATTTATCCATAAACCGAAAACCCAATTCCATCGATTTAAGAAATAAAAGTTACAGATTTTATGATAAGTAAAACTAAATTTCGTTAGATAAGAACGACAGTTTCCTCCGATACGTTTTACAAATGAAAATCTCCTCTTTCATTCCTGGGGTGGAAATTTACTCACTCTGATTAATGGCAATAAAGTACTACATAAAATGGTTAACCGATTTTTCAGCTAACAACGCTTTTCAATACTCAAGAGCATGTGCTGTGATTAATGTACGTGATCACCGCCCTTAAGTTAGAGAGTAGAGTTTTTCTTTAAAAGATCTTTCCACTTAGGGCTCCCAAGGAGCTCCATTCCCTGACCTTGAGAGCAAAGGGCATCTAATGGGATGAGGGCGGGGCCACAAGGTTAGATGTGGACATCCCTTCGATTTTCTTCCAATGTATAAAGGAAGCCCAAATCTAAAGGATCGACTCCCACACAGTGGCCCTCATTGGCAGCACATGTCAAAATCTCCCCTCCAAACAAACAACTACTAACCCTTCAGAGTTTTGTGAACGCTCGCCGTAGTTTGGGAGCTATTTATGGGCACTCAAAGTGTTTCTGCCCCAATCTACCTTCAATCTCTCCTAGCAATTAGACAGTTAAAAATAAGCTTTCCAATCACAAAACCAAGCGAAATAATTAAGGATTCAAATGAATGTGCTCAGTGCTCAGTAGCTGCAGTGAATCTAGGAAAATTCTGAACACAAAAACGTAAGCGACAGTTGAAAATAAGTATAACCATGATTTTCGACTTTTTCTACTTGAAGTTAATGTTTGTTAGCGCCGCATTTTCTGCAGAGCGTATTTACTTCACCACAACCGGCGTTACTGCCTTCTGAACTACCACCCAATTAATTTTTCGTAAAATTATTCATTAAATATTTGATTAATTTTCCAATTGTTTATCAAAATATCAGCCAAATCTACTTAAAATTGATAAAAAAATCACCGCTTAATGAATAACTATCCCACAACCACAGGGATTTTTCTGTTTTCATCATCTTCCAATCCTCAGTGTCGTCAGCTTTTGAATTCTGTCGATAATCTTTTCATAAAGCAGTGTCATAAGAAGTGTGTTCTTTAAGTATCCTAACCTACTGGAATACCGATGAAGAACAATGTAAGTATTAAGTAAAAGCTTACAAAATCGACGCTGACTGGCACGCGGAAAACTTAACCATAGCTTTAAACATTATAGTTAAAGTAACTTTTCTCTTCGATATATATCATAATTACGGTTATTCTCTTTCTAAAGAAATGTCTATTTATTTATGTCTTTCACCCTTATCAGAGTCACTCCATGGTACATCCGACGAGGAACGCATGTGCCTATACATCATCATGCGTGACGATACTAATATGTTGAATATCATCTGTATCCCTCACTAGTTGTAGTAGATTTATTATATTTGTATTTTCGAGGTTCTTTTCGCCACACTTATAGTGTGAATGGTTTCCCGCATCGTAGGTTTTCGCTCCATAAACCTTCAGTTGAGGAGTTTTTCCCCACAACCCAAATCTTTGTGTTTTTACATGTATCTATATCTAGTTTGTATCTAAAATTTTGTATTTATCAACTACTCTGCCCATTAGTTTTTATCACCCGTTTTTACCAATTATCTTGTATCTTTGGACATATCGATTTATTTTTATTGGTGTAAGTAAATTTTAGTAAATTGTTTTTGGATTGCGAAATATTATTATCGTGAAATATCTCCAAAGGTTTGGTGGAAGAGAGACAATTTTGACCTAACTTCGCCGCAAGAGTAAAATCTTATATTATGGAATGTGTGTATCTCTGTTAGTTCACCTAAACCTCGAGAACCAGAACTCTCACGACTTTCAAACTTTCAAGATTTATAAATGTCCTTCCAGATTAGAAAATAGACTACTCCTTATTCGCCGAACTGTCCCCAGTTTGACTTCAGACGTTTAAAACTGTTTCCATAAGACATTTACGTAAAACTCGCTTTTATCGCTTGCAGGGTTTATTTCATTTGCAAAATTAAATTAGAAAGAATATCCGTACGAAATCGAGACAAGCACTAAAAGATGGGATATTGAATGGAAATTCTTATTTTGGCCAGGGAACATTACCTTCGATTTGAAATTGCGAGAATTCTGATATAATAGACGGACATTTTGTGATATTTTGTGGTTGTAAACAACCGGTCCCCCCTGACGACTAATTCCATCGTTGAGATCGAGCTCATGCATTTTCATATTTTTACCCGTTGAGAATCAACAGGCAATTCAGCTAGTAATAATAGTATAATAATATATATGATAATGTATTTTAGATTGCGACTCTAGGACTAACTCGACCCGTTTTCTGGAAACTATGACAACGCCAAAAAGGTACGTCTTGGATGCGACATAATATAGGTACCAATTATTCCTATAGACGTTTCTTCAAATTTGTGAGATACTAAAACATTCTCCAACGCGATAACGGAATATCATGGTAGAGAGGATCGAAAAATAGAGAAGGATGGAGGATAAAGGAGATCCGCAAGGGAATAAGAAAAGGAAGGAGGGTGAAGAGAGGATGTGAAGGGGGTGCAGCGGGAGGTCGAGAGTTGAAGGGATGAAATATAGTCTGCACACACTCTAGGGTGAATCCCGCTGTGAAAGAGGAAGTTGGGAGTAAGTGGGGAGGAGAAGAAAGGAAGAAACGACAGGGAATATGGGAAAGGAGACGAACGTAAGAGGGGGCGGGAAGAGAGAGAGAAGTGGTGAATGGAACGAGGAGGGTAACGATGATAAAGTTGGTTGCCGAGATTGCTCCGGAGAGAATGAAGATTCGAAAATATACGAGAAGATTCGTGTCTGATTCAATCATTTGGAAAATGGAAGAATGAATTTTCCCTTCCGAGGAACGGGCGTAAATCTAGGCGAATGAATGATAATTTGATAGTGCGGCTGCGGAAATTGGTTTCTGCTGAGAATAAATTGGAATTATTTTGTAACGAGAGGGAAAGAAACACAATAACGGCGAGAGTCTCGAGAGGGCATGAATTTTTCGTAAATCACGATGCAATAAATTTTCCTTGAAAAATCTACACGAAATTCGAAAGAAACTTATTAATTGGACTAAATATGCATTGATGTTGCGTACAAATTCCAAAACGCAAATGCGCGTACACGACTCATGGACATTCGTAACTTTTAAATACAAATTATTTCGCAATCTCATAAAAATACTAATTTACCCATATACAGGATGTATTTAAAGTACTCTAATTACACGTTATTCAATGCAATATAGTTTAAGGGTGTCCTAAGCCGAAACAATATTACCAAAGAACAGAGGAAGTACGATCTGCACATTAAGATTCAGGAAAATATTTCAAATTTCTATGGAATTTCAACTTTACCAAATATAAAGAGGGGAAAATGCTGTGAATCACCTGAATATATTCCTTTCCGGATATTGGATCAGCGATAATAACGATAGAGCCGTCATCTTCCTTCTAGATGTAGAGACGTAATATGAATTTCATTATTTTCATCATTCAAGATTGAGAACTACTAGGAAGTGGTTCCTGTTTCTATTACGTTATATAATGTAAGAATTGATATTTTCGTTATCTGCAGGTAAATTGTAAAACTCAGTCCTAAGATCATGAACAAGAATAAAGAAGGATGCAGTATGAAATGACTGTCAAATTTGCAGGATTATATAAAATTTTCAGTTAAACCAGTAAACCTTTTATACCAAGAATAATACGCGAAAATTAATAATTAACCTTGTTTATTACAAGGTAAACTCCATGTTTTATCACTATCATATAAAATCCCTCAATCATCCTTTATTCACCCGTATTTATGAAAAAACTAGAAAACAGTTACGTAGCAAAATACCTATCATAAATTACAAACCATTTCATCAAACATTCTTCAAGAAAAGAGTAGAACATAGATATACCTTGGTTTTTGAAAAAATACAGAGATTTAAAGATTCAATAAAATTCAATTAAATTTAAAGATTATATTTACGGAAGATACTTGGCTATTTAACGCTCGAACAGTCAAATCCTTGGAGCGCAACACTTCAACTGAGGAGAAAAATATTCCTTTCCGTACCCTTGAGGGAGAGTCTACGAGAAATACGGTTTGACGCGAGAGAAATTTTTATTTTTGAAGGAAGTCTAGCGAAGGGAAAAAGAAGGAAAAGAATTTTCAAAAGGCACCTTTGCGAGGCGAGACCACACGGAATGAAAAGCGTTACGGCTATATTAAAGATGTCAGGCGACAGTGTGAAAGATTCGCCTTGGAGAGCGAAAGAAATTAGCATGAGAGGAACCGCAGCTGAAAATTTCGAAGCTTGTGTGATGGGCTGCCGTTAAGGGAAAAACTTGAGAAATTATATTGAAGAAAACTCTTAGGAAAATATCTAAACTAATTCATTTCTAAACCCCATCGCTTTTTGTAATGCGTGAAATTGTCCGGAAGGTTCCAGAGTAAAAATAGAGAAAGTTTAGGTGGTAGATCTTTTTATTTGAGACATTCAGCTAATATAGGAAACAAAAAAACTTTGAGAAAACTTTACCAAAATAAGTTTTTGGGTTTGAAAGATGAGAATTAAATATGTTATTGATATGCAGCTTTTACGATGGAAAAAGTTTCAAATAGCCTTTTTGCCTCAGTATTGGATCCATCGAAAGAAGATTGTGAATAACTTAAAACGGTTTATATCAGCATTTTATGTAAAAATAAAGGAAGAATTTTGAGTCTTAAACGTAGTTATCACAAAAGAAAATTCACCTCTAGAATATATTACGTTTGATGACAAACTAATTTTAAAAACTCATCAATTACTCTCGTAAATCTATGTGAAACACTCGTTGCAATACCTTGATAGTATTCCTCTAATGAAATATTGTTACTAGGTCAATAATGGGCCCAAGAATCGTTAGAGAATGCTTTATATTATTCACGTATGAATTATTCATAATGAATTTTTTCCACAGAATAAAAGAATAAAGAGGCGTATCATAAAAACCAGTACTTCAAAGAAAATGTCAAGAGCATCTGTAATTTTGACGATCATGAGAGGTGTACTGATTCAACTACGTACTAAGCTGATTGGCGAATTCTTCGTTTTCCTATGAATTTTCAATCTGTAGAAAGAGAATAACCAATAAGAGCAAGAAAATGTCTGGTAATTCCATGTGGGCTTCAGGATATACAGGAGCGTTTCTAGAGTACAGATTCTAGATCATTAGATCGCGGTTTTAAGTGTGCTAATACAAATTTCTGCTCATTATACCAAAATAAACGAGATAATATTCACCATCTAATGTGCTAACTTGATTATACACAATTTAATTGGAGTAGAAGTAGACTGCCTACAGTACAGAAACATGACATAAATGGGCTCCTACATTGAAAATTTGTGAACTGCGTTACTGCTTCTTTCCGAGAAATTTTCTCTTCTCAAATGTACTTTCTTTCTGTGTTGAGTATAGTGGAGATTCCAGCTACCATTTCTTAATAAATGGGATGCATACTTTTAGTTAGTGTTTTGCTATGGAGTAGAGAGAATGTATCTTAAATTTGCTTCTTTCCCAGGCTTGTTTATAACTGTGATAATATAAAAGCTGCAGAGGAATGAGGGATGCTGAATATTGACATTGAAAAACACGATAACGTGTTATTCATGGCTTACGATGTGCAAGTATTTTTCACCCAGAATAATCTGGCTCAGAGAGGTAAGTAGGGGAAACTACCTCACTCCTCATCTCATTTAGTTGCCTCATCCCTCCTAAAATTTTCACAGCCTATGAGTGTTAGGACCCAATAGATTCACAAAAACTGCATAAAATAAACACATACTTTACTATTCGAAATTCACATCCAGCAATACGTTAAGTGAACGTAAGGTTCCAGCTTTTATTACCGCCAACTTTTCAAACGCGGATCATAATACGATTGTTTTCTACTAGTTATTTACGCTTGTTTGATTTATTATTTTGAGTCTTTCCGTAAAAAACTTCTCCATTATAACGATCAATTAACCGTGTAGAAAGTTCCATTGCGACAGAGCCTACTTCTGCGGCTAGACAACAGACGATGCGTAAACTAGAAATAAACGAACCTTGGAAACGTGAGGCAAAAACGACAACAAGGAGGTTTCCAGCGCAACGAGAGCGTGAATAACAACTCTATATTGAGGAAATCTTATCATCCCCGGAGAGTGGAGGAAGAGGGAAAAACATGGAGTGCACTCCAACGTAGAAAACGGACGAGTGAAATATAGAGAGGAGAGGAAATGGAAAAATAAATGAAAGAGAGAAAAGAGATATGGAGGGAACAGGGACCAAGATGATGAAAGGGAAAAAGTATAAGAAAATAAATCTTCGAGCGTATATCAGGGAAGACGACTCAAATTAAGAATACGGTGATCTTTCCCTGATTCCCACAATGGTCACCGTGATGGTAGATTGTAGGATTACATGGATATTTTCTATTTAAATTTGACGTAGCAGTTTATTCTATGCACTTCAAAATTGCTCAACGTAGACGAAAGACGATGAAAATGGTACACGTTAAGTCTATTCAATTCCGAAAGTCGAAATTTTCCTAAATCCGAAGTGCCGTTTGAAAGATTTTTCGGAAATTAATCTTTTATTATAATTTCGAATAAATAATAAATAATGACGCGCATGGTAATAAGATGAAAGTGTGGTTTACAAAACCTTCGATATGGAAGTAAGTGACAAAATGGATAAACTTCCCATAATCCCAAACGGTATTTCTTCCTCTTTCTCGGAGAATTCGATTCTTCAACCATCAACCTAATTTGTTCTTATTCCTTAATATAATTAATTGCTGCAGTTGCATATGATAAATGAATATGTGTTTCTAACATTCTGTATTTACATTCACGTTTTACGTGCAAAGTAAAAATTTGTCTTTTCTGAGTCAGAGATTTTCTGTTTATTTCAACTCTCCGGAAACGAATTCCATAATCCGGGAAAAATCCTTATTCCGAAAAAGCTTGGTTACACTCATTTCAAATTTAGGATACTCTACCTGTATAAGGTTTAAAAAGAATTCTCAGGGATAATGAGATAGCAACAGTCGCGCTTTATTTAATTTTGGTTCTACATTATACAGTATGAGGTAGTATAAGGCTTAGCAAACCCGGATACAAGGTGACGGACTGACCCAAAGACGAAATAGACACATTCGTATTACACAATAACAGAAATAACAAGAAAACTATAACCAAACAACAAAAGATGTAAAAAGTTAGTAAGACTTATTCTAAATATGTTTCAAAGATTTCATGTACGGTTGGGAAGAACTGATAAAAGGAACAGTTAAGTAGAATCCTGCACCTATGTGTTCTTGTACCCATAATGTAAATATCTGTTTGAAAAACTTGTAAAATCACGAACATGTTTCGTAAAACTCATACCTTATATAAGCAACACAGTTACTAACATAAGTACCATTTGGTAACGATACTAATTTGACGCGGTATTCCTTCAAGTCCTATTGATTTTTAAGGTTTAAAACAACGAAATGATTTGTAGAGAATAGTAATAATTCTCTAAAAATCTCTGTAAAATCAAATTATTTCCCTTTCCAAACGTTTCCTCTTAAATCTATGCACCTATCATTAACAACACTTTTGCTATCTGTCTCAGAAACATAATTCTCAACGCTGATATTTCCGCCAAAATTTCAGGCTGTTTCCACGGTTATCAGTATAAACAACTCTTCTAGGCACGGAAAAAATTGAGCCAAGCGATAGGGGAATAAACAAAATATATGAAAGGAGATTACTCGTCTGAGTGACGCATTACGAACCTCTATTGTGCAAGTCGAGTGGGTGGACGGCGTCTCTATGTTACGTATATTGACGGCAGGCGTCTCAGCGTCCAGAAGGGGAAAGACGCCCTCTTCCGGAAATCCGACGATCGGTTCTTAGCGTCTCGGCGTCGCCAAAACCGGCACTTAGAAAACCACCGACCGATCCATTTGTCACCGGCGTCGTAGTTTAAGGAGAGGAAGAGAATGAATTACTTTGCGGATACGTTTGAGGAACCCTTTCCAATCCATCGAAAGTATCTTCGAATGGTGTTGGGAGGTGTTGAGCAATCAAAGATTCTGCAGTAAGATTATGTGGATGAATGTAGGAGAAATGGTTGAAGATCACATCGGGTGGTGAAGAGTGATTTTACGGAGAGCGAGTTTGATTCGGTGATAGGAAAGCGATCCGAGCAAAGGTCAGCCAAAAGATACACCGAATTCAATAGCTTATCGACTGAGCGTTTTATATCTATATCAGTATTGAATCGAAAGATTGAAATTTGGCTCGTAGTTCAGGAGGAAGCGGTGTGCATTACAATAGTCAATAATTATACAATCAAAACACTGAAATATTAACTTCATGAATTGTGTAATTTTCATTTATCTTTCGATATACGGTAGTAATTACTTAAGTGTTCAACCATTCGGTAGGTTCATGTGCCCTAATATTCCCCATTCATAGCCTTTTCTTTTGTTACCTAGTAACTCACCCCACCTAACTATCTAACATGTTTTGCCTCTGTCTTCCCCTCTGTCTTTTCCCTTGCATTTTATCCTCAATTACATTCTTCTTCCCTCTCCACTTAATATTTGACCCACCCATTTCTTCTGTCGACGCTTAATTACTTCAATTAAAACCCTTTCCTCCCCAACCATTTCTAGCCCCTCTATGTTTGTTTTTCTATCTACCCAGCTCACCTTCTCCATTCTACGCCACACCCACATCTCAAATGTCTCCAATCTTTAAATGTAAAAGGATATCAAGGATTACTTATCAAGGATTTTACCAATGTTTTCCTGATTTCTTTATCGAGACCCTTTGTCATCAATTCTCTTCGCTTCATAAAAGCTTCTTTGGTCTATGCTACTCTTTTTTGAACCTCATCTCCACACCTACCATCACGGTAGTTATAGCTATCTCTTAATATACACGTAAGATAAAAAATGTATCTCTCATTTACTTTTTCCTTTGTCTTGTTCGTGCAATCGTATGGAGACTACGGAGGTATAAGAAACGCTGGATTTTGGTCTCTCCTTATTGAATGCTATAAAAAGAGTGATTCATATGGTCATTGTGCCGCACTTACATAGACGCTATCCACCGCTGCATTCTGACTCAAAAAGGAAAATTTCATCACTCCTCATGCTACCTAATAGGCCTCTCTCCTCTCCAAGGATTTCCGTAGCTAAAGATAGAAGGATTAAGGTTATAATTGATAATAAAAAATCAATGCGGATTATTTCCGCAAGAATTTCAATAGAAATATCAGGGAGAAAAATAAATTATTGATGGAAACATTTTTTGTCCTTTTCTGTATCGGTAAAACAATTTCAAAGCAGCCATTGGAAAATTAATTGTGCCGCATTATTATATCCACTGTTTCTACCGAAATTCAATGCTTTTTTCCAATTTTCCAGAGGCCGAAGGTTCATTCCCGTATGAATGAGTGTTTACGGAGAAATTTTATATTGGAGAACGACAGCGCATTCCAAATGGAGGAAATTGAATCGGTGGGTGAAGAAGTTTTGCAAATAAATTAAAGAGACATTTTTCTTGATGATCCGCTTTCTTATCTACCAAGTGTTATCCCTGTTTGTAATCTATCATCAAATTGTCATAGAAGGATTGTGTTGCCTATTCAAAAATTTAAAAACAAAATAAAATCTTTGAAAATTAACGATATGAAAACAGTGAAAAGTATTCCGTCTTTCAGTTATTAGAAATACATTGAGCCAACAGATAGGAGTAAATCAATATTTACAAGAATGGGAGATATAGAAACATATGCTCATTACCACAGAAAAGAAATCATGACGGAAATGAAAAAAATTATCAAACGAAAAAATGATTAAAAAGCAGTCAAATTTTTAAATCAATTTGTATTTTGAATTTTAAAATTTGGATTTTTTACTTAACTCTGAATATAGTTTTCATTCAACTATATAAACAGCAAAAGAAAAAAAATTGCAAAAATTTTTCGCAGTTTCAACCTGCCTTAAATCATATGATGTAAGAAGGCTTCGATTGAATTCATGATTTTTTCAAACATAAAATTTCAAAGACAAATTTCATTCCATTACAGAAAAATTATCGAAAAACCGGGCATTTATTTCGTTTTACCATCGAAAAAATACCAACCAGATGCAAAGAAAGTTTTTACGTAATATGATTAAAACAAGATTAAACATACTGAAATTTGGTGCAACATGCTGGAATTCTTATTTAAGTATTTATTTAACTCCGAATGTGAGTATCCATTATGAAAAATCAGACTGTCAAACCTAATAAACATTTGAATCGCTGTATGTAAACCTCTGTCACATGTGACTATAATGTAGCTTCACGTTCGTAGACATTTCTCAAATCGCTGAAATCTGCATGCTTATCGTCTTTCACTACCGTGAAAGTGTGTTTACACTCTGAGAGTCAGGAAATGTCTAACAGCGATTCGGAAAAAGATACCTTTCATTTCGTAATTTCCGTCGCATTTTTAGAATGATACATTCCCCCGCGAAGTGAGAAAATGAATCATTAGAAAGCCTTCAAAGAGCCAAGTGACGCAAATTTACTTTTTTGCCGACGAGCATCGAGGAAGTGACACCGACTAGATGAGGCGACCATTTCGTCGGCAAACCGTAAAATAGGCAAAAAATATCCGTAAATTCGCTCCTCCGTTAAATGGGAAAAAGCGGGAGCATCCAAATCCGTGTGAAATTGCGTCATGCGCGTTGCGAAAGGGAATAACTGAATTTCTCTTGGCTCTTCGACGACTCTTACGCGATAATGCATTTCCTACTCTTCTTTTTCTGTACATCGCAACAAAGCTTGCGGATTTATCAGCAGAGGTCTCTCTTCCTTTCATATCGATCTCCTGCTCCGAACATCTATCCCAGAAGCAGACACGAACCCACATCGATTCTTTTTTACCGAGTTTTTCGAATATCCGAACCATCGGGACGGATGGAACTCCTCCACTTGTACCTCATTCCCCGTTAACTCGGAAAAAATATGTTCGGGAACAAAAAGTAAGATCCTGTGATCGAGTCAAGGGAGTTAGGAGTTTTTTCTACCTCTAGGAACTTTCCGTGGGGTTTTTGTGTCGTGGCTGGGGATTTTCTTTATCTCTCATTGGATGCTCTTGAAGTTTCGTATAAATCGACCAGGAGATCTCGAGCGAAACGCGCCATGTTAATAAAGCCATTCGTAGCGTCACCAAACTTTTAACTGGTAATTAACTACTAGAAAGGTATCTCGAACTAAAAAAGAGATTCGTGTTTTTCTTGAAATGCGCGCTAATCTTAAATAACTAGTTTTTGCAAAAATCACGTGCACCTTCTAAGCAAGACTTATATTTTTTTTTTATTTTCCGTGTCATGCCTAAAGTAATACCATTGTACTTACGTCATCAACCCCCTTTCACCTTTTACTTCCGATGTAAAATAATTCAGTATATTGCGCTTGAAAATGGATTTCTTCCAGAATAAATTTATAACAGGGTGAATATTTAACTGAAGAAAATTTCTTGAAGGTTGATTTATTCATCTCAATCCAGTTCACCTCCTCTCAGACTCCGCGAGCTCAGTTTTTTTAGGTCCCTTAGCCTCAAATTTTGATTAATTTTTTATATCAGTTGGCATTAAAATAGATCATTACGTATTGTCCTCATACCATAAGGTATTTGCAGACTGTTTATCTTATTGTCAATAAATTATGCGTTATTTCAGGCACCTTTCCCTGAACTACAACCTTGTTGTGGTGGCAGGGCTTGTGTGTTCATATGATCTACGGAACTAAACTAGCGGGAACTTTGTTCCCAGTAGGGTCACCCATCCCAGAATGGTCAATACGTAGGGGCCAAAGGAAAGGTAGCGTCTGTACCTCAGTGAGACGGTTGCAAAGGTGTCTGTACCCAACCATTACGAGTTATGTTTAAACACTATTGAGGAAGGCAAAGGGGGACCACCTCGACTACTTAGCTCTTGAACATAATGTGCCAATATACAGATGTTGATAACGGCGTACACGGGACTTGACTGCCCTATAGGGGGGAACCAAGAAGCCCCTAGGAATGAGTAAGCTAGAGAGTTTCAAGAGTCCGTTAGTTAGGCTCCAGAGGGTAAGAGAAGGGAACTTAGCATAGACGAAGAATGGAAAAAGATTAAAAACAGAGTGAAGGATAGTGCCCTAAGAACTGTTATGAGGGTCAAGCGAAAGGAAATAAGTAAACCCTGGGTGACGGTGGAAATGATAAATAAAATGGAGGAAAGAAGAAAATGGAAAAGGGTAAGGGCGTAGAATGCATAAGAAACCAAATAACGAACTGAGAAAGGAAACAAATAGGGCAAGGGAACAGTGGTAGGAGTGTCAATGCAACTAAATAGAAAACCTGGACGAAAGTGGGAGGGTAGACCTAATGAATAGAAAGGTGAAACAACTAACGGGGAATAAAAGAAGTAATACAATAGCCAATTTAAAAGGTATCAGTAGAAACATCTTACGGGATTCAGACAGCATACGAGGAAGGTGGAAAGAATATGTTGAGGAGCTATATGGGAAAGACAAGAAGCCACCTAACTCAATGTTAGAAAGTAAACAAGAAGTTGAAGAAGACGATGTTGTACCTGGAATACTAGACAGTGAAAGGGCTCTGCATGATACGAAAGGAAAGATTTTCAATGGAGAATAACGTATGCAGTTCATTTCTCCAAATATATTCCGTTTGGAACCGATTCGTTCATAGACAAAAGAAACCGTCGTGACTAAGGGCGGGATGCAATGGAATTCCGCTCATTCCTAGACTCCCTATTTCCTCCTTTCTCTTTCAAAACTCATCAGCTAAACCGTTATATAAATGGAAGGCAACGCATTTCTCCAAAGAAAGAACCTAATCCTTCAATGGAATGTGAACCCAATCCCATAGATGTCGAAAATTACAGTAGGATTACAGCCAAAGTTAGAAAGATCCGTATATTATATAATAATGATTTTCTCACGAATTCGTAACGGATGGATCTCCATCTCTGAGAACGTAATACTTACACATTTTCTCAACGTGTCCGAAAACAGTTCCGTTTTGAGGAAATTGAGACAGTATTCTGAAATGTTATAAAGTTGGACTTTAATTGAACAGTAAGCCATCTTATGGGGAATCCGTCTTGGCGCAAACTGTTTCGGAAATAATACAACACGTGAGATGAGATAATAAACATGCGTGACATGAACATTTAAATGAAAACAGCATACTATGGAAACTAATAATCAAACCATAAGTATACTTCAGTAATTCAAAATAAAAAAACTGAATGATGTAAAACCGCTTGATTACAGAGCTATGATTGTATGAGCCTTAAAATCACCCAAATTTTTGTCAAAAATTCAAGAAGATTAGCTCGGTTTTTATGCCGACTTCGATTTTTCTGTTGTAACTAAAATGGTAAAAAATAAAGAAAAAATAGTTGTTGAAAGTAAGGGCTCATATAGATTGACATTTTGCTGAGGAATTTAAAGCTTTTTGACCGACAGTCAATATTTCCACCGCCTTTACAGTTTTTATTGGTACCAGTTGAAATATGCATTCAATAACTAAAAACTAGTGCTAAATTGAGGCTGAATTTTTTATTGGACCAATTATAAAATAGGATTTTTTCTTTCCTTTCCTCTTATAGGACATTATGACCCATTAAGTTGAATTAATGTTCACTTTAGATCCCGGTATGATATTTTGTTTTCTTCAATTCAAAGTGGAGATTATAGTTAATTTCCATGCTAATTCATCATACACCTGCATAGGAGAGTAACGATAATATTTACTTTATTAAAACGTTATAAAACCGAGTCTAAGTCTTACATCTTAGGAAATAATTAAAATATGAAATTGGCTTACGGGAAGACGAGAAAAGTCATAATGAATCGGGTATCCAGTCTAAACCTCATATTGAATACGCAGATTCACTGTAAAATAATCACTATGGAAATGAACTCTGCACCACCTCTGTCTATGCACCTCTCTCGAGGTTTATCTTTTCTTGCGCCATTCGTTTTTGCTATGTTATAGCGCCTGGTGTATGAAAACGGCCCGCTGCATTTCTGTCCCTTACTTCATCTACGATTTCCCTTGGGAAATTTTTTGATTGCTGCACCTGCGGTTTTGATTTGGGCGCGGAAATTTTTCTACTGAATGAGAAAACACTTTACTAATTTCCAAACCGTAAAATTTAGAAAAAATTGGTAGGAAGCAGAGATGTAGATATAACATGTTTTTTTAAACTAACCTACAGTTATATTCAATTATATCTAATCAGCTGTATGGAACCTGGAGATTTCTTACGTATAACCATCAATCTATTTCACGATTGAACTTTGTGAAAAGACCTGGAATTTCGACGCAATCATTTACAGCTATGTCAAGCATAGCAATTTCCCACCATTTCTGAAGTTTTCTTAATCTATTTCACATGTTTTCTCGAACTCATTCGCGTTATTACTTAAAACTTACAAATCTTTCTTCCTGCGAAAATTTTTTTCTAAACGAAAACAATCTTCCTGGAGGAGCAAAAAATCTCCAGCAATCACCACGAAATACTACTGATGAAGAAATAGTTAAATCTAAAGATGGTTATAAAGATTAGAGACTGTTATAAGAGTTTTCAGAAATTTTTGCAGACGAAAATGGACCGTACTTTTTATCATAGTCACCACATTCATAGCGAGAAAATTACTCAATATTATATAACTGTTCTCCAGGGATTGATTTAAGTTAAATTTAGTAAGAATCCAGTGATCCCGTAAATCATTTAACTTACGGAAATAGTAAACACAGTTAATGACAATAATAAAGAAATAAATTGCTATTTGGCACAGATACTCAAACACCTGGAGATAAAATGTTCCGAGAATAGCAACGACAGAAACTGCTAAATACACCAAGTCACCTCAGGAGATTTAGTAAGAAATCTCCAGGTTCCATATATATTGTAACATGATATACAATATAGCCACATGCTGCAAAAGTGTAATTTTGGAATAATTAATACCGAATAAGAAGGGCTCAAATTTTCTTAAAGAAGCTAAACTATTGAATTTATTACTTCGCAAAATTTACTGAAGATTATTCTTGATGATGACGCTCTGACGTCGAAGGTAACTACGAAAAGTTTAGCTCTATTGTGTTCCCTAAGGTAATTAACTAAAGAACTTGATTTCTTAAAAAAACTCTTGGAGGGAAACCCTTTCATTTCAGATATGAGAAGTTGATATATGTGTGCTTATTGCTTAGATACTATCTAAATTTTATTCTGGCTAATTATGTCTGACCAATTCGTAATCTTCACCTTTCTCTCAGGTCTATGTCTATGTTAGTACCCTGCAAGCCGCCTTTCGTCGTGTGGCAGGGGGTGCATGCACCATGACTCTATTTCCTTAATCAATCAATTTAAGGTCAAAGGAAAACTAACCCTATTCCTGTTTAGTTTACCCTAACAAAGGATACTGAGGACTTTAGAGAAGGTAAAGGAAACCTAATACCAGGGATGGCTAACCTTTTCTTTAAAGAGAGATATATTTTAGGAAATAAAAAAACCTGCATGCATCACATATAGTGAAACGAAGGTAATGTTTATGCAATTTAGTAAAAGAACTTGATATGTTATAAGTAGAGAAAATCAGTTATCAATTATTAAGTCCATGATGCGGCGTGATGGATATGGCCTTATCGGACGGCATTCACCGTAAGTGACACGTGGTCAGCACATCGAATCCCACGCCGCCGCATTCGGCTCTTATAGACCGCTCGGACCCGCTACCAATTAATTCAGATAGTACTCCAAGTTTTCACGATGCAGGGTCAACATCTTGCCAACGGATATCGAACCCGGAACCACTTTCACCGAAAGCGATCACGCTACCAACTTGGCTATCCGGGTGTTCTATCATTTATTAGACTTCAGATTTTATTTTGTTTGATTTTAAATGTTTTGAATGAAGAGTAATTGAAATAAGACATTTCGCAGTTTCCCGAGGCAAAAATATTCTCTCGTGTGCCCTTTCGGGCACACGAGAGATTTCGTTCCATATGATTGACGCCCCGTCCTATACCTAGCCAGAAGTGTACTGAAGTCTCTGGGGCCCATGGCAAATTCATGCCCGCAAACATTTTTTATTTTAATAACTCTAGAAACTAGCGAATATGAATAAACTAAGAGGAAAACGCTGTAATTTCTACATAAGATATAATTTAACGACAGATTCGGCTAAAATGCCTTTATCAGGTAAATATGCTGGAAACGCAATAATTTATATACAGAAAGTTTTCAAGGAAGAACGAGGAAAAGAGAAGGGCTCAAAAATTAAACAAGAATTTTAGCAGACATTATTTCATTACCTTTTAATGCTCCAGCTTCTTCCCTTTAGGCTAACTGCAAAGAAATTTCGGGGCAAAGGAGCTGTGATGGCTCTTTTCTTGTAAACAGACAGCCAAGGCTGAGAATGTATTATAGAATGTATTGTTAAGGCGGTAGCAACGTTGGTGTTCTGCGGCTTATATAGATCATAAAGATGTAATACGTCTAATCCTTTCTGTATGCTTCTTTTTTGCATCTACATGAAAAAAATGAATCCTTCGCCGTGAAAAAACGAATCGTGTTCATGTAGATGTACACTAGTGACAACACTAGTCAATAATCGATCTTCATCGCGTGATTCTTGATCGAGATAAAAAACAATGTTTTATGAGTCTCCACGAGAAAAATGAAGGGGAAACTCAAGGATGAGGAGGCAGACTAAGAAAGTAACAACGGACCGGCAAAAACTGAAGCCGAGAGAGAAGTTGGTTGGAATGATAGAAACGAGCCACGCATTTGTTTCCACGCGTCTCTCCAATCGACGGACCCGATCGCCCGTGTCTCCACTCGTCCGGAAAAAAAGAAAGCGATTGCATTGTGGGGGAAGATGGGCAGATCAGGAAGGGGGGCGGTGAAAAAAGAGAGAGAGGTGAAAGAAGATGGGGGATGAGCAGGGTCAACAGTCTCGCATCTTCGAGCTGCGGACATCGAGGGAGAATTCGTGCGCCGCCCGGAGGAAAAAGGGGTTAAAACAAACAGAGCTGAAAGAGGAAGAAAATGGTAAAAAAGGAAATATCGGATGGAGCGGGAACCAAACCCGAGACTGGCCGAAATATGCCAGGCACGATTCGGAAAATCGGAAGGCGGATGCGAGGGTGGAGAGTGGTCAGCTGGGGACGTGACTGGGGTGAAACGAGATCGAGAGGAAGGGGAACGGATAAGGAAAGACTGGTCTTTATCATCAGGAAGAGATTGAGGGAAAGGAACACTCCTAATTCATCTCAATCTTCTTCGGCTGCGGGGGAAACGAAGGCCAAGATACGAATTAAGTTCCTCGTTTAAAAAGTATCCCGATTGCTATCCGATGGATACGGATATCCTGAGAGGTTGACCCGCCGATGGACGGCGCCGACTGGCGCGATTGAACCTATTCGAAAAGGAAAGGGATTTAAATGCGTGATGCTCCGATATGCCTTTCGCTGAACCTCGTTAAATCTATTCCTGGTACGATTCAAAGGTATAAAAATCTACTAGGCTCACTACACGAGAACAAAAATTCCTTACCAACAGTTATCAGCTTAATCTAACTCATAGCGAAACAGGTACGAAAATCTTTCGCAGGATAAATAATATTACTGCGTTAAACTCATATCAGCTCATTTAAAGCCATCATCAGTTGTGGAATTGGGAAATACTTCACCAACTATATTTTTAAATATTTCATGTTCTACGGTGAACCATTATGAGTGTAATCTATTCCGTTTGAATACGTGATAAAGCGACGCGAGACAACGAGAAATTAAGTAAAATGGTACTTTTTGCTATAGTATTTTATTATTAACGAGAATTTTACGAAGTATGAGAGTATGGGTTCGATTTCTCTTAAAATACACTTTTGCAAATACAAATTTTAATTAAAGTCAAAGGAAAAGAGAAAAATCATCTGTTTACACATTCGTGAGGATTTGAGATCTAATCTTTGTATTCAATGCCATGAGATTTATAACTACTATTTTAATCGTTTTATAAGCACTTTTTAATTAATTCGAATCCGAGTAATTGGCTCGTATAAAGCCGAGATATACTTCACATATTATTCATTACTGCCGAACTTTTTTTTTCTTTAACCTTAGGCACAGTCACGCATCTTACAATTAGCATTGGTAACATTCAGCTAAATCGGACGGTTTTTATTTTTCTAATATTTTGGCCTCTATGGTACGCATTCCTTCTCCTAAGACACTGGAAGTGATGAACAGGATGAAGTTCGACCAAGTGTTCACACTGTGCCCTAGGCCGTCCCGATTAGCGGGCGGTCACCTTAGTCGCCGAGGCTGTTGAAGTTAGTCCGAGGTTTATCTGCGGATACATCCCATCATGATCTTATCACAGACAAACCAGTAATACAGCAAGTTGTGGACGTTACCATGTAGATCATTTCGGCTTAAAAATTTTCTTAATTATATAATATATAATTTTCATTCTTGATTGATAGCGAAAGTATATACTTAAGCAATAATAGAAATTACGCGCATCAAGGAAAATTTTAGGTAATTTTTGGAAAAGTTAATTTAGATTAAATATAGTAAAATTATTAAAAATTTTATAAAATAATTGATCGCTATCTGCAATGATCGCCAATTCTTAGCGTGAATTTGCTTTGCATTAATAATAATAATTCGATATAAATCTATTATATCGGATTTTAATCGATCTCTTTTCTTAAGTTTTAATTCTATAATGATAGTGATAATGACCATAATAATGCTATTATCTTAATAAATAATAATGTTGAATTTAATTTTAATGAGTGCCGAAGAATTATCTCTTGAAAAAGTCCTCAAAAAGTTGACAATTTTAAGTATTTATGTGGAAGGGGCGCTTGCATGACGTCTAGCCCAGGACGCCAACACATTTCGGGCCATCCCTGACCGACAGACGTTTGAATCGATAAACGTTGAATTATACCAAATAATTAACAAGAAAATTCTCAATTAGTTCATTTTATCCTATTCTCATTGTTAGGATGGTTAGTGAACAGTCGGATAACTCCTCAAAAAATCATGGCTAAGTCAAGCGAGCCGAACCACCGGTAGTCGAAATATCGGGAGTCAAATGACCCGTCACGACTTCTCTTCACTGCTCCCATGATTCAGACTTTCCGTTTAAGAATGTGCCTAATCTTCCACGGAAGTGAGCGGGCTTCCCGAATCATTAGCTCTAACTTGCGAGCAATAAAACCGTTAATATCCTCACTTTTTTACCGCATTGATCGTGATTTGGTTAATTTCTGGATATCGATTCTTTGGTTAATCAACCTTGAACATTCCCTCCAATAAGTCTTTTTCATCCTCTCTAAGCTATTTCACTGATCTTAAGTTTACCGTTTCACCCATTTCAAATCCTACTCGAGCTAGCAATGTTGATTTTCATTTCTTTTCAAATGCTATTCACTAAAATTATAACATTTACTTCCATTTCAAAGATTAACAGGATAATGTTATGAAGTCTATTTTTATGTAGTTCGCTGTAAATTTTCATTGAAGTACATGAAAAATACATGCAGTAAAAGAAAACCATTTTTACCTTAATCTCCTGACTTAAGTACTGCGGGGTCATATAGAGAGGATGAAAATCCTGGAAAAAGAAAAATATTTGTAAGAATACTTGAAAAAAGTAAAGTAAGAGAATTTTTAAGTGAAATGAAACATAAGTGAACATGACATATTGACTTACATGCTTAGATATTGCAGATAAACATATTGATTTGCATTCTTCAAATGTACCTTTAAGCGACTCAAGTGAAAACTTTGGAATTATTAGTTGCTTCATTCAAACGTCTCATATTAATCAGCCAGTATCTGTAATGGAACAAATGCTACTTTGTGTCATAAAAAATATTCTGTTTACCATTTTATCGTCAAGAATGTTTATTTATATCATTTATTGATAAATTTAGAGAAACTATATTTGCGGATGACGTGCTTGATATTACGATATTCCCTGCTACTTCGTCCGATCCGAAAATGAGAGTAAAATAAGAGAAATAGACGCAAGGGCAAGTCGTCTAAAGAACTCATTCCTTCCGCGAACAAAACGCGATAACAAGAAGCTAAAGAAGTAGTTGGAACGCTAGTGTTTAATTCCTTGCCACATGCCGAAAGGCGGTTTGCAGGGTATTAATATAGATTTAGATGAATATAAAGAATAACTTTTTTAGTTAATGCTTATAAATCAAAATATGAACCAAAGGGGTTCCCTGACAGCCAAGTGAGTTGCACGATCGCTTTCGTGAAAGGGGTCCCGGGTTCAATTCTCGGATGGATCCCAGATGTGGGAAATAACCTTAGCTGTCGAAGTATTAAGAAAAATACCACTCCATACCTCAATCGGCATTCAAACTAGAAGATTCGTATGTTGAAATGTACTTGCCATGCCAAAGAAAAATATTGATGAGGGAGGGATATTTAAATCATAAATAGCTCAGTTGGTCCTCGTTAGAGAGAAATTCGTTCCGGAGTCTCTTCAATAAGCCGAAAAGCGATTTCTTGAGGGATCTTTATACACAAATATGATTTACATACACAAAAGACCATATTGTCTCACTAGAAGCAAAAAAAGGGCAGTGTCCAATATCTTTGAATCGCTTCTCATATTTCTGGAAACATGTATGTGCGTATGCATCCACCCACATAATTGTTAGTCGATTTATGATCAGTGTTACTCTCCTCTGAGGTATCATTGAACAAATATCACAATTACGAGGTTTGATTGTGATGACGTTGGTACCATATTGCTAATATGGATAAAAAATGTACACCGTCAGGTGATATTTAAAAAAATTTGAATACATCTGATTAGGCCAGTGTTATTGTCGTATCTCTTATATACCGGGGAAGGAAGGAAATATGCAATTCACTCTCTCTTTCCGACTAGAAAAAGTCTCCAATTTCGCTCCGATCGGAGTTCAAGCGATCGTCATCAATCATGCATTTCCGTGACTATATTTCATATCGGAACTTCATCGCCATCCATCCCACGCCTTCTCCCCGATGCTTCTCATTTACTTTCCCATTTGTCTTCCTTCCAATGCCGTATCCTATCTCTTTTCCGTTGCAACATCAAAACGGCTATATTTCGGAAGGTCTTTAATTAGAAATACTGTCCACGGTAGTTAGCCGTGAATGTCGGCGAAGTATCGAAAGAAACGCACGAAATATTCTGAGGGCAATGCTCTGCAGCCGATGTTCCGCGGCACAACGCGTTCCGTATGAAAGCTTTCGGTGGGCCGCATAACATCTGAGAATACCACAGGCTACTTATTCTTGCTAATATGTGCACTTTGTTTTCTGTGATATGGTTTTTTTGGGCTGATTTAGTTGCAAAAGTATTAACATTCCTCTACATGTATCGCTCTATTCTCGATGAATCTGATATCGGACACACAAAGAAGACGTGGAACAGGATTAGGGTGATGACGCGATAGTCGAGGATAAAGGCATCCCCCGCTATTTAATACGAGTAACTTAAAAATTCTTCCTCTTAGGTATCTTTTTATCCTACTAAGTCCTACGAACATTCTATGATCGTGGTGGACATATCTATTAACCCTTTTTTATGATTTAAGAACTTTTGAAATCCCAAAACCGAATGTTCAAGTTTATAAGTAATTTCATACATTCGTAACTCGTAATTAGTTTAGTATGCCGCAAAGTTTAAGTTGGCCTGTAAGTGTGCTGCAGAGCTCCAAACGTTGGTAAGCAATGTAATGCAGGGAATTACGCATTGAAGAAGGCTATGACCTTAAAAAAGCGAATTATATTTGTAATCATTTTGTATGCCTGTAAAGACATAAATGCTTGACGTTCTTCTAAAGGCTTAAAATGTTAGAGAAACAATTATTCTATCAAAGATAACTATCTATTTATTCTAAAAAGTACCTTCCCCATCCCAAGAATATAATGTTCAAAAATTACCCTTTACGGAGATCATAAGCCATGATCACTAAATTTTCCAGACGTTCCGAAGGTTATAATTTTCACCTTTGGCAGAAAACGTTTCAACGAAGTCTAAATTACGCTTCGATCAACTTCTAATATAACATCATCAAAGAAATTTCAGCTTTCAACGGATATAATTTTTGTCTCAGGTGAAAATATACGGTTGATTGTAAAATCACATACCGTTAGGTGCGTATCAAAATATTATTTCACCTCTATCTCACACATTTCCCACGTTCGTGGCAGCAGATAAGAACGAGCTGTTAAAAAACTTTGGAAGACGTGCTAACAAGTTGAGCGGCGGATAGGAAATAAATCTCAGTCCATTCCATCCTGAACTTCCGGACGTAACGTAGGTTTCTGGTATCGAAAAAAATGATCAGAAAATTAAGAATTTTATCCGAGCCGCGAGAATAAACGCCATAACATCCTATCGCATCCATATTGAGGGATTGATTAATAGGAGAGAAGATGAGGGATGAAGGGAAAAAAATGCTACGCCAAGAAGGAGGGAAACTCCGACTCACGTTCCATCTCGTACGAGTGTGTGTTTTGAATAGGAGCGAAGAAACAAAACACGATCGCGCGGCGGAAATAAGACGAACTCAATTTGAGAAAGGGAAGAACTTGCAGACACCTCTGGCTAATGAAATTCCTCCCTCGTTCTCTTATATCCCGGCGTTCCGTGCAAACATCGCTCCATTGCAGGTTGAGAAAAGGTGTTCCTGAACACGCGAGCCAAATAGCGACGAGCTGAATGAAGGAAAGACGTACGAAATGAAAAAGGACAATGAAACAGAGAGAGCTTTCGTAAAAGAAAGTGGGGACGTAAGGCAGATGAAAAGGAAAGAGAAACGTGTGGGTAAGTGGTAAGGGAAATAGGACAAAGAAGACTGTACCGAAGAGAAACTAACCCTTGGGTTTCTCTACACCTTTAAATCTCCCGAGTGCTATGCTTTGGGTGGTGTTGCGGTTGCTATCCGTATGTGAGATCGCGGGTTTGAATCCCGCAGAGAACATGGATACATTGGCAAAAAACGTGAGTAGTGAGCTATGACACAAGCGCATTGAATTTCGTCGCAGACATGCAAGTCGTAAAATTGTATGATGAAAGTTTATAATTTTAAAAATTGCAAATATTGACACCGTTCCAGCTACCATATTAAGATACATGGAATGTCGATTAATTGTCTTTCGATATAGAATTAAAATTGATTTATCACTTAATTTGTCACAACCTTGTTCGTGTCAGTGATGAGTGAAAGTAACTGAGGTATAAATGGTGATAAATAATGGCATTCGTTTTAGTCTTTCCTTAACGAGTACTATAAAAAGATTTGTTCATAGGGAAATTGAACTGCTCTTGTATGGCACAATGTGACCTCTCTGTTACATAGGCTGTTCTGTCGATGCGAGGAAGAACTGAGAAACAGATGCTGGAACAAATAGCTTCAAAATTCTTTTTTTTTCGCGAACGATATCTGAAAGTAATCCATTGGGAAAGTAGAGTCATGATGCATCCATTGCCTGCCGCGTGCCGAAAGGCGGCGTGCAGGGTATTTATGTAGATGCACGGCTCAGTGGGAAAAGGCTTAGTGAATTCCCTAGAGGGATTTACGTAGCTAATGATATTGGGATTGCGGTACTAATCATCCATCGGGCTGAATATTTTTCCTAGAGATTAATACGAACATAAATGTTCTACTTCATGGTTAGGTAAAATGCTTGAAAACAACCGAATGAACGTCCTTTCAATTAATTCTTGATAACTGAGAAATTCTCTAGCTTTCTACGTCATCAAACAACTCCCTTCTGTTTGTTTTCTTTCCAAATTCCAACTGTCAACAAATTTTAATTCCAATTGCCTTCACCTTCCATGCCATCCTCAAATACTTTTCAATCAATCTCTTCGTACGATCTAATATACCTATTCAATTATACTTCAGATTTGTTTTCTTCCATCGGAAACCCCCTAACAAATCCAAGCTGATAATGAAACCTCACTGATATCGAAAGAATTTCATTCATATTTTGAAAGATTGGCATTTCTGATGAATTCTGATTTCTCGAAAATGAACTCAAACTGAAAAGCCATCCTATCCGTCTATTACTCATTTAAAACAGATGATGTCATTAACAAATATCGCTGAAAAAAGTTAAACTAATGAAATTAATATTATTTCCACTTTATAAACCGTACATTAATACTACCCTTTTATAGTTTTCTCAGAATTTTTTTCGCTTCTACTAGATTACATATACATGAACGCTCTTCATGATTACGTGAAAAAGGGAGTACGTCATCAAATTGTGCTAAATTTTTCTTTCTGTTTTATGATTCTCTTCTCAATCAGCGATTGGGAATTCCGCGAATTTCGAAAACATTACTTCTTTAAATTATAGTTATGGAAACAAAAACAGGCCTTTATAACAATGTAAGTAAACAAAGATTCATAAATAAAAACGAATAGAGATGGAAATCATCATATTATGTTCGGATTATTCCCTCCATTTCATAAAATACATTTGCCGATTGACTTTGGCGAACTTCTCTGAATTCGAAAGACTCCTTCAAAACTTAACGTAGGACTCCTTAGATACGTAAGTGAACAAAAATTATGACGAAAAGATCATCAATTTGGGCCCCTACTGATTCGTGAGTTTACAAGGAAAGGAAGTGACTCCATTAACCCTTAACATTCCAAGCCTACTATATAGTAGTTTGTCAACGTTGTTCACCATGCTGGGGTCTTCGGAGCACCCCATGGTTTTCCTTTTATTTCTTAATTGTTTGTTGCTGAAGATTATATAAAATAGTATTTTTTGTTTCTGAAACATATAGATCCAGGCATATTTTGTTCAACAATGTTTTATTTAATTATTTTAATAGTAGTAAAAGTAAACCAATTATACCTATATACTATTACCCACTTCGAAAAAAGTCGCACAAACGCGTTTAACATTTAAAACCTTGCTATAGATTTCATCTAGAAGCTCACTCTTTTTTTATAAAAGCTCGAGCTCTAACAGAGCGTATATTTAAGAAAAAGCTATGATATGGTAGAGCAAGCAGAACTAGTGACGCAGTATATCAATCGGGGTCCTGTCGGGACCCCAAGAGAGTTTTTAATTATATATGTTTCTATGAAAGAATTTTATAAAAGACTAATTATAAAGGAAACGGGTAAGGGTGACTTTGCGCAAGATGGTGCGCACCCAGGAAAAATCCCAAGGAAGAATGGACTTGAAAAAAGTCTGACGGACTTTTTTCAAGTCCATTCTTCCTTGGGATTTTTCCTGGGTGCGCACCATCTTGCGCAAAGTCACCCTTACCCGTTTCCTTTGTTTCCAACATGAAGGGGGTTTTCCTTTCCATCACTTTGTGTGGCCGGTGCTTCAATGAAACCGTGACTGCGAACGATGCCGCTATGCGGACGAACTCGCAACGTCCTTGCCCACAAAGTATCCCGAATGGCTTGGAGAAATGTTCTGCCGGGATAGCTCAACGGACAGAGCACCCGACCGGCAATTGGGAGGGTTCGTTTCCCGGTCCCGTCAGACTTTTTTCAAGTCCATTCTTCCTTGAGACTAATTATATTTTTTTACCTTAAACTGATGCGTGACACATATAAAATTAAAGAAAAAAATAATTGTTATAATTACAGCAGGATCACTAAAATTGTAAATCTGGGATCCTCCTAGAACCCCCCTTGGTATGTTAAGGGTTAATAGCGTAAACCGATCGAAAAGTTTAGCGAGGAATGAAAGGGGGAAAGTGGACGGAGTAGAGGAAAAAGCCGAGCTTGGATAGGTGGAGAGAACGGGACATAGAAAGAGGAAAGGAGTGGGCGAGCCACTTATGGTAATGAAGAGAGTTGGATAGATAGAAAGGGAAGTGGAAAAAAGGGAGAGTGAAAGAGCGGGAATAAAAAAGGGCAATGAGAGAGGGAGGTCGTGACGTCACACTTTTCCTTTTTCCTCCCTTTGGGGAAACGATACCAAAACCCCTTCTTCCTTCCAGTTTCACATCTCGCAGGACGATGACTCCTATAGCGACCGCCCACGTGGGAGGAGGTCGCAAATGTCGCGATAAGGTTTTATGCGTGGGAGAAAACCTTTACGGGGTGTAAACCAAAGGAAGGTAGTTAGATACCCGATCCGTTTATAAAGAGAATGGTACGGTACAGAAATATCTGTACATCATCCAAATATTATTTGTAAAACCTCAGGCAAGTCGGAAATAGGATTTCTTTGGTGTACAGCTGGGGTAGACCCGTATATTAATTCAGAATGATGAATCCCAATCAATCGCGAACTTGGCACGCAAAAGGGATCTTTGTCGGATAATATTTACCATTTCTTGATTGATATTCCATTATTTCGTAACACGTAAGATTATACATAACATATAGAATAGCAACACTTCGACTATTGATTATAAACCTAATAAAAGACGTTTATTACTTCTAAGTCACTTAGTTTTAAAATTCGGGGTTTTAATACATAGTTTTTAACCAATATTTTTTAACATTCAAACCTGCACTAAGCACAGCCGATGTGGTTTTTTTCTAGAATGCCCTCTTCGCCAGGGATGTCCTCTTTGCTAAACGGATGGCCAACCTAAAGCACATTCGCCGTAAGTGGTATGATTATAAGTAGTTTTAATTCAGAGAAAAACGAATATTCTTAGAAAACGTACCTGCAGAGCAGTGACGGGGAATCTGCGGCCATATAGGAATGGTTAATAGCAATATTTAGAGCTTATACTTCTGAGGCCTTGGTGAAGAAAATCTCTTTACCTTTAGCAACTATATCGTTCAAATTTGATAAAAACCCTCTGAAATGTTAGCTCCTCGATTTAAAAACAACAACCAATCATTTATGGCTTCACACCAATTCGGAACAACTCCTGTAGGAGGTCATATAAATTTACTTTTGTTTATCCAAAAGCTGTTTACCAATCAACATTTGCTACTCCTCGAAAAACTCACATCAATGTAAACATTGATGTGGGTTTTTGCATGGCGTGCATAGCTTGAGGGAAAACTTTTATTTCGCAATCCTTTATACGTGGATTTTAAGGCCCTTTCAAAAATTTGCATATAGCTAATTAGCGTTACATTAGATAATTTGCATAATTGCCAAGAAGCATGCAAGAATCGAGGTCACACAATTTCGTGACGGTTTCTCATATAATTTTTTACGGAGATATTTACCGGAAAGAGCAAACGAGGTCTTGTAGAAGGATAGTGCACAATATTCCGCATGAGAGCAGAAAAGCTTTAGAATGAATATAAGTGACGGAAGGTGAGTAGACAGGGAACGGAGAGATGGAAAGAGAAAGAGTGACGTTCAAGGGAAAAGAGGGTTAGATGTGAAGGAAAAGGGATTGTGAGGGGGAGGAAAGGTAAAACAAACTCCCTGAATACAATTACGGGTTTCCGACGGGAGGGACGATAATTGGATTTTATGCGATGTTTTCATTCCATCGAGTGGGAGAACTGTCTTTTTTATTGTCATTTTGCATCAAGGAGATGGACGTGAGCCCGAGGGGCTGTCATAAACGGTCATAAATGGATTGCATTCGCCTCCGAATCACGGGTGGCGTTGCCTCCGGCGTAATGGCTTTGCATTGATCCATAAAAGTGTTGGATTTTAAATTTGCAATCGGTATTCTCAGCGATATATCTCTTAATTTATTTTATTCATTCGAATGATCCTACTCGTAGGGCACAGGTCAGTGAGCAAGGATAGCGCCGACGGGCCAATTCTGGTTAAACAAGCATTCTTTTCAAATACGCCACATCGCAATGCGTAATAAATTGAAGGATGAATACATAAAGCAACCATCTTTGTGTAGCTACTGGCCTTGTGTTATCACTCCACCATGTCAACACCCAATTATCATAAAAATCAATAAAATTTATACTTTGTAAGTACAAAAAGAATGAAATGAAATATTAATGGCAAAAAATTAAATTCTATAACCGATGGCTTGTACTGAACAATGAAAAAGAATAAAAATTAACGACAAATGGCTGAAGGCCAACCTTAATACCTCTGTGACGTAGTGGTTAGTGTGCTAACCGTGCAACGCTGAGGGTCCGGGTTCGAGTCCTCCTTTTTGCATGGTTGTTTGTGGTCGTGTCTATATACGATATGTTCTATTTTCATTAAGGGTTTATTATAAGAATGGTCATCCTTGACTAAAATACGCCCAATAAGACGAAAATATTATTATTTACTACCAACTTCTAATATTGTTTTCATTTGTTACGTAACACGCTTAAGACCTGGTCCATTGAAGGGAGTGATGATGTCTGTAACGACGCATTTTGCTCACATTTTCAAACATAGACCCTAAAATCATTTAACTATATAAATTAGAAAATAATTAATTGACTATGGAAATAAATAAATTTAATTCTTTTAGTAAATAAATTTGACATTCCCGTAATCGAAAATTTCTATTAGATTCATGGAAGTAATAACCTTCATCTTGTATAAGCCAGTGATAACAGCCCAAAGTATTAAAATTCATACTCGCCGTTTAACTGCAAAGTACTAAAGTACTTTCCAAAACAAAACTAAAAAAAGACTAAAGTCTTTTCCAAAAATGAGTTTAAGAAAGCGGACCACTGCGGAAATCCCTTATTTAGGAAGACAGAAAGTATAAATTTGCATTTAAGAGGAAATGATAAGAGATAAGCGACGATGAATAATGAAGCCATAAAAAAGGTCAGCAGCCTAGTTCAAGCCTGCGAAATATATGGCCCGCAGAGGTCAAGGTTCACCCTGCGGTTTTGAAAGTGGCGCTTATTTACAAAAATTGGTAGTTATCTAAAAGTCGGGAATGAAAGACAGAGATCAAAAACCGCTTCCTGAAGAGACATTTTAAGAATATTTAATTCAAGATTCATTCCAAATTACAAAAAGCACGATTCTGAACAAATAATGATTCACGTTGATAATTAATTGATAAGTTTTTTTTATATTTTTATTTAAATTTTCTTTGAAAACTAAAATAATATCATTAATTTTCCCAAGATTCTCCATCTGCAGTCCACGACAATTTCTTAACACACTCTCGGCCCTTCCCTTCTTGCAGAATTTGCTAGCCTGGAACAGTTCAACTGTTATTACTTAAACGAATACACCCAGAAAGAAAATCCGGGAGGACTTCCGTTTTACCAAAAAGAGAAAATGAAAAATAATAAGGAAAGTGTATTACGAGTAAGAGCATCATTATTTCTCGCGTGCCATCACAGACATCCTCCATAAATTGTCGGATATGAGTTGAACAAATATGCCATAAGGCATTTTCTCCGAAGTGATTACTCAGGTCATTTCACGGTAACTACAACTTTCCACGAAAGTGGAGAAAGTAAAATTGCAGCCAACGGTGAATGGTGCCTTCGGTCACCGAAAAACACCTGAATATCGCCCCTAAATATCCTCTTTTCACACTTTCGGATTGAGGAACACGATTCTTCTTTCTCTTACGCGGAAACGAATTCATATCATTATGGAGATTCCAACGCCGGACTGTCCAGTCGCTCCTAATAACGGAAAACCACTTTCACCGTTCAGACCGCGGCAGAACCGGTCACGGTTACGTGAAGCGGCGTGATCGCGAATTCCCCTCTGCGAATGTAACAATGAAAGTTGATATTCCATTCCAAGTGCGCTTGTGGACATGGAATGCATTCTTCCAATTATCCGTTTTCGTTAATTAATCGGGGAGTTGAGAGGAATTCGGTCGTTGATTGACGGCTGTTTTAAAAGGATATCGTGTGTCGGTAAATTGAGGATGAAAAAAGTCTTCCATCAATCGTAATGAGGATGGAACGTAATGGTTGATGAAGGGTTATCCCTGTAAAGGAAGAGTACACTAAAACTTAGTGGTATGAGGAATATTTTATCAAAATCATACTCGCATAACACTGCTAACTAGTGAGCTCAGTGGATGAACATTATTGGAATGAAATCAGTAACATATGAATAGAAGTTACCATTTCATCGACTTAGTAAAACAATTTATAATTCTAAGCTAGGATAATAAGCGATAATTCAATTCAATTTAGTTGAGAAAATCATTTTTTAATAATATTATTATTACTGATATCAAAACTATTACTATTACTAACAAATTAATTACTATAGTGTTTATTTTTAAATAAACAATAAGTTGTTATTTAATTATGTAAGGTTATTATCATAAGAATTGAAGGTTTACTACTAGATAGCTAAATCTCAGCAATTGAATGGAAAACGAATCATACAACAAATTGTGCAAACAACAATGGTAATTTGAAATTAAAAATAGAACAACGATAAATCAGCATAAATATATAAAAATAACCAAGTACATCTTCGATACTACAAAAGTTAGTTTACCTATGAGTTAGTAAAAGCGCAGAATTGAATGCATCTGTGCACGAGAAACGTCTGCAGATATAGCACCATATGCCATACGTTTGTTCTTTACTAAAACATTCAACTGCTACAATTCATAGAAAACTAATGTGAAGCAGCATCCGAAAGCACTGAAACCATGAGATTTCGGAATGAAATTTACATAATCCTTTACTTCGCATCTGATATCTGTCATTACAGTATCCACAGGGAAAATAGAAGAAAGATGGAAGAGACAAAAAGGGGAGAAAACAATAAACTCTTCTTTGGACCATTGTTCAATTCCACTATCAATGCTTTGGACAAATGAAGGAAGAATATAATACAAATAGGGGAGAAACTGGTAAATCGCTGATTAGTTCTTGTGCTCAATATGATTGTAGAAATGGCTCACATCGTTTCAGCCCACATTTGCGGCCTTCTTTACATATTGGAGAAGCTGAAAGTCTCTCGATAAACTTCGTATTTTTGCAGCAGTAATAACAAGCGGGAAGTTGACTTGGTTTGCCTCTTATGAGACTGCAGCCCATTTCTGGGCAACGCGCTTACTCTGGGAGATTAAAATTCAATATAAATTCGGCGCATACATTTGCAGGTGACTATAAAACGTAAATAAGACTTTCCAATTACTATTCTTGTAGTTTCCTGCCGTTCTTTATGCATACGACTTTGCTACCATTCCGTTCAAGCCGATTTCGCTTCGAATTGCATACAAATGAGATGTTCGTCTCGAACTCTGCGAGATTTTGTTTTTATTTCTCCAAAAGCCATTACAATTTGAATTGGTTTCGTTTCTTCTTTGCCCTTTCTGCAGAATGGAAGATCAGGCACCTTTCTTTTCGACTGAAAATGGAATTAGGTCGAACTAGACGATCTCGAGCCAAGTGCAGAATATGGTGCTCCCCCCCAAAATGGGAAAAATAATCATTTGCTCTTCCGCCGGATTAAATTGAAAATGCTGCCAGGAATGTTTGTAACTCGTAAGTTGGACATTAACTTCCGTTCCTGCGTTCTTTGTGGCCTAAACTCCGCGGAATGCAAATGACGTTTGATTATTAAGCTTCTGGTTTTCGATTCCGTTTTAAATTCAGACCTAAAGACGATCTGCAGCTGCGACGTCAAGTGAATTCTTTAATTTCAGATAATTAAAATGACGATTGATTTCTTATCCGCAGTTTAAATGATATTCCACGGAGATTAATATTGAGATGAAATTAAAAGGTCAGTACAAGAAGAGAGAGAGTAAACATTTCTCGTTAACAGAAATTTCGAAAGAAACTTTATGACGCACAGTGGGGTAAAATCGAAAAACGTTGGCCAATATACAAAAATGTTTTTTTTTTGGAGTGAGGTCTTTGAAAATTCGCACGAATACTCTTGAATAAATTTTGCATACAACTTTGCAAGTCATTTACGTTAGCTCATACGCATCACAATGATACAGAGGATCAAACTTGACAAAGTGTGCGAAAAATGCCGGTCTCACGAAGTTCTTCAACTTCAAGCTATATTCTTGAAATATGAAAGTCTTGCGTTACCTATCAATCTTCAATACTAAATACATTAAAGTTCACCAATCAGGGGTTGACAAGGATCTCACAAAAGGATTCGCTAATATCTTTAAGGCAGTTTCAAGAGGTTTAACGCCAAATGAAAAAGCATTCAGCGATTAGTGCTGGACTATCGCATGGAAGTATGTTCAGTTATATCTATGGTACTACATGCCACCAACCCTTCATAAAGAAACGAATTCACACTGTGGAAAGCGAAGTTAACGATCTCCTACGTGAGTGATGGACAAACACCGCTCGAAAGTAAAATGGCTCTCTAATCTACTAAATTGCGAAACAACTTGACTACCTCAACGGAGTTCACCTCATAATTTGTAAGAAAGAAATGAAACACCTGTAAGTAATGTGTAAATGACACTCAATGATTTTAGAGACAACAGGATAAACTGAAATCCTAAAAGAGAGTAATAACTATTTCTCTTTTGAGGGTTGCAAAACCTGGTGTTAATAGATAAACTAATGCAAAATTGAGACTCAAAAAGTACTGCAAGCCTACCACGTATTTTGGCAACAGAAGGCAGTAATTATCATTTGAGTATTTAAGAACTACAGAGAATTGTGGTATCAAAAATTCCGCGCAGCGTAGCACTGATATATTGTAAACAAGGTCCTAAAAACTAATTTAAAATATTTAAAGATCACATACACTCGAATTTATCGGCAACCTAATCCGAAAGCTTGTTAGTTGGAAATAATTCAAGCTGATAAAGAAGGGAAATAATTTTAATTTAATATCTCCACCCCTAACTTAAGTAAAATAATTGCATATCATATCACTACTCTTAAGTGCAACGTAAAGTTTGCTTACATAAGAAAACTTGATTGCCATTTACAGCAATTCAATGAGCTGATGATTGGTCTATTATAAACGATATTTCGTTGTTACGACCTCCTTTTTCGAGCGTAACTAACAAACAAAATATTCATTGCTTATTTAATGTAAATATATTCCGTTAAAAGAGTGAAATAAAAAAAACTGATTTAAGTTTTCGAAGGGAACGGTATTAATAAGATTTTCATAAAAATTTCCATTTTTTTTACGCCGAAATGGGTGTCCCCAGGCTTTAAACGCGTTTTTCTCGATACCTGCTTTTCCAAAGCTGTGACAAAATATCTCAATCCAGCGTGAACTGATTTACATATAATTTTACCAAAGGGTACCTTCCATAATTTTCTATCGCGCATCTGAGAGAATTTTTCATTTAAGGCTTAGTTTCTTTATTTAATGAAAAAAATGGGGTGAAATATAATATGCGGTGAAAATGGATTTTTTTTGCTTAAAATCTCACCACTTGTGCATTTCCACACATTAAAAAAATACCCTGATGCGCGATAGAGATTTTATTTAAAAATATAACTAAGTCTATTCCTAAAGTTTTGGGTCAAATACAAATGCTAAATCGTGTACGCAGTTTACTTGATCAAAAATTGCAGACGCTTATTTCCATAGTCCTAAAATTTATCGGTACATGAGATCAATTTTAATTTATTGATTATATAGGTAATCAATTCATAAATTGCAAAATTTAAAATGTTTTGATTCAATAGATTCACTAAATTAATTTTTTAATGTACCATATTTGCACGGATCAGGGTGTCCTACCCACTTAACGAAGAGCCAATTTTTCTCACTGTAGAACTATAATATATGTGAGGTACTCCAGTTAGGAAGCACTGTCCTGAATTTGCTTTCCCTTTTCCTTAAATTAAAACATTATGAATTAAATCTTACTTCAAGAACCGTTAACGCATTTCTTTCATTTCTGTTATATTTTATAACGCATTTATATTTTCCTTACCGTATTAACAAAACACACTTTTTTGCATCTCTCGACACTAGCCAATGTAATTGAGCGTAACCTTCAAAAACCGAAGATATTTCCTTTGTGTCTGAGTAGTCCCCCATATTCCTTATGTTACTCCACCTTAAAATATAGCAAACTCGCCCTTACCTTTCTAAAACTTTGATAGGCTCCTGCTGTTGGGAAAATCTCCCTACAACCCCTTTTTAAATATTCATTTCTTCCCTCTGCATCAAACTTCATTAAACTGCCTTTATACCCGACCCATTTGAACCCTTTATCACTATCCTCTCCCCATAATCAGCATATTTCGCTCTGTACCACTCTGAATAACGTCTCCTGCTTAAAGATGACAAACTACATCCATTCGGACTAAAATCTTTGTTATTTTTCATTTCAATACAATTCAAATCTCTCTTCTTGTGCGGTGAAAATCTTTTCTCGTTGCGGTGAGATGCACCGCCCGCATCGCAAGGGTCCCTTTAAGAGGTGATTAATATTAACGAGTTACTTAGATCTCATTAATATATACAAGATTTCCACGACAAGATATGGCGAGGAAATATATTTCGTGTTCCTATTATGCTCTTTAATTGTGTATTAATTCCATTTCCGTAACTTCCGTGGGTAGATTAACGTCGAAAGATATTAATATTTAATTTTTTGCGCTCTGTGTTTAATGAAGGGTAATAAAGTAAACAAACCAGTGACAAGTTAATATTTGGCATACAAAAACAGCGAAATTGTTTGAGATTGCATAACTATGTTAAAGTTTGTTCATTACTTTGAAAGAGTTATACCAAGCTGGAGTCGTCAAACATCTTTTGCACGGAGATTAAGCATTTCTTATGCTTTCATTTTCTTCAATTTTATTCCCATTAAAATTTTTCTCTGACGTGAATCTGATTGTAGAGCTAATGACTTCATGATTGCATTTACTTCGTAATACGTAATCGTCGTATCAGAATTTCCAATACTTGAGCACTAATATCTCAAGCGATCTATTAATGCATTAGCTTTCAATGAGATTCTCACTATTTTCACATAGATCATGGAATCTTATTTTATAGACCAATTAGATATTGGGATTAAATACATTGTCTTTTTAAAAGTAAAATTCTGTAATATTTGGAACAATAGCAACAATAAGAATGATACTAACAATAGTGCACCTTAATTTCACAGAAAATAAGATGATGAGAAGTAATTTTATCAGTAAGCTTTATGCTGTAAGCAATATTTCATCTTTCCTAGAAGAGTTCTACAGCAAGTTACTTTCAAATTAATGCACTCTTCCCTTAGTCTAAGATCACTGATGAGAAATATTAAAACGAATTAGATATTTTTGAATTGAATAAAACCTTCAAACAGTCTTTAATTTTTAAGTGTGAAATAAACAATGACGTATGTTAAACGAGAGTTTTTACTGGTAATTTATGTGCATAGTGATCTTTGAAAAACACATTATACAGTGCCAAGATGTTTAAGAATTTTTTCGGGGATTAAATTACCTATACTATAATACTACACTTTTATTATTACTGAACTGCGGTTAAATTATCCATACTACTAGGTTCCACAAGCCCATCATTATCCTTTTAACATTATCCTATAACTGCACACCTTTATGTCTTTTACATACCACTGGCGGTTTATGTAAACATATGAACAACACAATCAAAAGCTATGACGTCATCTTCCAATTTTTCTCAATTAGTCCCGTCGTAAATAAAGCCCTTACGACCCCGGAAGTAACTACTTAGATGAGGTTTAAAAAAATTACTTCCTCCAAATACTAAAGTTATCATTTTCTCCATACTGAGGGAGGGAATCTTCTCCCCCTTAACCATCTCATTCTCGTGGGTATTCCCTTAATCCTTCCACCGCCCTTATTCGCAACCGAAAATTCTCAATCCCATTCTGGCCTCTTCCGCCATCCAAAAAGGTCCCAACCCTCTCTTCCTCATCCCTCATCACTCAACTGGAGCATCCCCAAGGCATACTCCCCTCCCATCGCACGCAATATCTCCCTCCCTTTCTTTTTCCTCCAATTTTACAAGATTCTCCACTAGGCGCACTCAATTTTATATCCCCACCCAACCTAACACACTGCCAAAAAGAGGATCTTTCATCCCCTCTTTATCTTTGATATTTCTTTCTCTCCGTCGTGTTCTCTCCGTAACTTGTGCCAGGGTTGCCGATTTTAACGACCGCGTTGCAAGATTTAACGACCACTGAATTTTAACCTGAACTCAATCTGTCAAGAGAATTGGAATTTATGTGAAAATCTCTTGGTCGTTTACGTGGTCTCTCACCCCGAGTAGTACCGGAATGGTTGATGGTTGTAATTGCTGCATTTGTCACCATCCAATATCTAAACGTACGCGCGTAAACCTACATCTCTTTTCACATTTTGCCAGCATTTTCATTGAATTGAATGTCATTTAATAAAGTACGCAGAAATATCCCACTTTCCGGGAAGTCAATCTATGCGGCATGGTAGTCCAGTGGTTAGAATACCTGTCCGGAAATCGGGAGACCTGGGTTCAAGTCCCAGCCATGTCGATATTTTTCACACTTTTATTCTTTAAACATGGTAAATTTTACTGTGGGAAAAACTCTTTGTTTACAAGGTTATTTAGTAATAAAATTTTCTGGAAAAATTGAAATTCTGGACCACCTCAACATATCACGAGATGGAGTTTCATCAGTCATCTTGGGTTTCATCCGCACGCCACTTCCGTGCTAAGTTATTCACCTTTCACTTCCTTACAAATTTTATTTTTATGTATACGATGGCACTCCACAAAGTCTGATAAACTGATTATATTATGAGAACTTATGAAAACTTGATTATGTTATGAGAACTTTTTAAATGCGTTTGAATTATTGCATCTAACAAGGGGAGTACCACCTCTATGGTAAACGGATTCTCAAGAGACTTCCAGGATATGCTTCTTGCTCAAAAATGACAGACACAAAAATAATGCATTCTTACGGGAAAAATCACGAATTTGGGATCCTTTGGGATCGAATTTATGATAGCTAGGATAAATAGATTATCTCACTGTTCCTGAGGGTTTTCCGTTGGGGGTCGTACGGCATAAACGGGCTTAGTCAGTAACACTTGTGTTTTAAGCAGAGAATTCGTATCCTATATGTAGCAATATAATACATGCTGCGGTTTCGACCTAACATATTATTGAATGAATGTTGAGAGAAATAGTGAAAAATGTTTAGAGATTAGGGAGATAAAACTAAATGGCGAAAAAATAATTTAAAAAAAATGGGAGAAAACATTTCCCAGCTTGGAAAGTTTCGCGATCTCCATGCGCGTGTATGGCGTGGTTGCATAACTCCGATTTTCCATTACTAATTTTGAGTTAAAAAATGCCTAGTTGTGTCAACGGTCGGGCATGTGTGTATTATTTTTGATCAAGGAACATATCCTGAAAGTCTCGTGCGATTCCGTTAACCACAGAGGTGGTACTCCCCTTGTAAGATACGAGTCTTCCTGACTAAATTTATCATTTCTACACCCTGTCCTCCCTCTATCATTTCCGTACAACGCTCTTTACTCTGAGGTTTTGATATTAGAACTGTACTATGTTCTTCCCACCTTTCTCATCTTGTACGCGGTGCAGTTCCCCTAGCCATTGTCCGTATGTATATACATCTACATCAATACCCTACAAGCCGCCTTTCGGCGTATGGCAGGGGGATATAATCCCTTTGCGTCGGCGTGGAGTCGCATGAGAAACCTGGCCTAACTGGAACACCGTGATGGTTATGTTCAAATGTATTCCGACATCGATATTATACGTAAAAAAGAATCGATGATTAATAACAGAATCGTGTACTCCTAGATAGCGGCACATAAGATCAAGAGTTTTAGATCCGAAACATAACGTTTATAAATACGAGTAAAGAGATGACCCTTAAGCTGAAGAAAGAATTTGACGGGCACACCACCTAGGGAGCCATTTCTGAGAAAAACACCAGCTGGACGCCAATAATGACTCCCTTAAGGGTGAAAAACACCGTGTTTTGCGTGCCTCCTTGACATTTTCAATGGTAACGAAACCTAAGGAAGATTAGGAATAGAGTACTAAGAATGGTAAAGCGTTTTGAAGTGAGAACAACTAAGAAGATAGTTATCAAACGTATCTCTTATTTATAAAGCATTGATATCTACATCTAATTAATACCCTCCAAGCCGCCTATCGACGTGTATTGTATGGGGGCAACATCAAATTGGCTATGCTTCATATTAGTCGCAGTACGCTTCATTCGATATCTTTTAGGATACAACAAGCAGGGTCAGTCTGAAGGTATCTGATGCTCCTTGGCAACGAAGGCATAAGTTCCCGTAGTAGTATTGTTAAAAGCGCTTCGAAGGCTGAGGCCATTTCGCACGTAGGCCCGCCACGGGAATGGAACCCGGAATCGCTTTCACCGAAGTCGATCTCATTGCCCACTTGGCTATCCGGGAGCCTAAAATAACCACTGTACAAATCATGCATGCAAGAGAAAAATTTATAAATGGAAACTTAACTTACTTTTCCACAAAATTTAGTTTATTTTACAAAAGCGGCTGGTTTCGATGAATCACAGGTATCTAAAGATGTCCATATGACCTGAAGACTATTTCTTCGTTATTTTTCACAATTTTTATTTTAAAATGTTTAACGAAAATCCTTCGAAATAGGCCGATTTTGTTTGGCAATGAAAGTTTTAAATTTTGCTGTAAATTAATTTAACTACTGAAAGTTTGCTTTTTTATTATGAAACTCCACTACTTCCCGCCCTATTAGGCGAAAATTCTCAACAAAGTTTAACCATTCCGAAACTTTACTTTGATTTGTTGTTGCATGATGGATACTTATATATTATTTTTTTTATGCAAAGTTACTGACTGACAGAAGGGCACCGAACTGTAATTTATTTCGTTTCTCTTTCCGCTCCGGTTCAAAAAAAAAATATTGCGGTTCAGTTTCTGTTAATCTCCTTACTGCAACTACGAACTAGTTCGAAACGTTTTTATTGCTCTGACTACTGTGAAACAGTGAAACTTCGACTTATAAACCCGTCGACATAATAATTTTTTGTTACTAAATTCTGTCCTCTAGAAACGAACTTAACTCCGAGATACGGAGTGGAAAAAAAAACGACAAGGGATAATGGAAAACTGGGTTACAAGGTAAGTACAAGGTAACTTCGAGCCGGAACGAATTAAGTTCTCAAGTCGAGGCGTCACTATATTATATCCTGATTTTTTCGATTATTTCTTGCTTTATTTCATTTACATTAAATGACACTAAATTTTATAGCGAAAAATATTAACCACCGAAAAGGAAAATAATGAAGATACTACTCCGTTAGCGAAATCGCAAGCAGTTTAGTGTTTGGAAAAGGTACAGAGTTTTTTACTTCTCTTCTGTGATATGGCTTCCCTCGAAGTAACGCCTGAAAATATCGATTTTAAGCATTGAAATAGCCACGAGTCGTAGTAACGCGTTTGGTGAACCTTCCTCCGATCACACTTGGGTAAAATGTTCACTGTTGTGAACCGAAAATCGGGATGGAACAATGACAGATTTTAGTTTCATTTCTGGCTCAAAAATTCCAATTTTTTCGGCTCGGGTTAGGTTTTCACTCCTGCAGAAACAAAGTTTTTTTTTCTGTTTCGGTTAGGTTCCGGTATGATTCCCTGAGTGACAGTGATAATCGATGACTGATAGTAGCAGGGATAAGTAGATTTCACCCCACTAGCATGAGTGATTCAAAAATAACTTCTTTACGAAGTACGTTGCTCAATACGGACCACGCGGTTCATCCACTTTCTCCCCTATCTCCATCTACTTTTATCCCTCCCCGAATTTCACCACCCTTACTTTCTCCCCATCCTATCCCCTCAACATTTCAACCCCTTTTAAACCCATTTCACCCCCGAGGCTCCCCACTTGTCTGCTCTCCTTTATCCTCTCCTATAACCCTTGAATGGACTTATCCCTACTCTCTTCCGGAATTTGCGAAGCATGCACTAATCCCTTAGGGGGCGCATATCTTTCTTTTTTATATTTTTGCGAATTTTTCCAACGTTCCAGCGCGTGCCGTGGCAGCGCCTCGCATAATGCCTCCCTTCTCACCCTGAGAATCACCAGGGCGTTGACAGCGACGTTTCAACGCGTGCTTTTTAATTCTGCCCTGGAATAGTGCTCAGAGTAGATGCGCTTTTTGTCACCGATGCTCTCTTGTTTGCTCTTCTGCACGGGTGTGAAAGCGCGACTCGATAAACGAAAAGATTTTTTCCTCCGTGACTCCGTGATTAAACCTCTCGAATGCATCTGAGAGAGCCTTTCCACGTTTTTTGTAACTAATCTAACGATGCCGAAATAAATGGGAAAAGTGATTTCCGTCGGAAGTGGGGTTCGACGGAAGAGAATCCCCACGGGGATTGCGAATGAATTTCGATTGCTTTTGGGGTGCGAAGTGATCGACCAGGTACATATTGAAAAGTGGGAACCATTCAATATTTCGCTCGAAGGCTTTTTATCCAATTCTTTATCGCTCGATAAAAACAATCCATATGAATATAAGACATAATAAGTATCCTCAAGCATAAGTGTTCTACCTTGCGGTAGGATAATGGGCCCCAAAATTCCCCTTTTAACGCCCTTTTCTTCGCATCTACATAACTTATCCCGTCCTACATATCATCCAACATCTCTTTCCCTGGCCTTTCTCTCTGTTTTTCCTTGCAGTTTACCACTAGTTACTTTCTTCAGCAATCAATAAGAATAATCAATCCCATCATCTAATTACAGATAGCTATTTTCCCTCTACTATGTATTTTATGGTACTGAGTATAAAAGTAAATTACCGTTTTCTACGACGTGGTCAAATTTGTATATTTTACCATAATACCATTTTTGTCTCGTAATTGTTGCATATGTTGTCAGATACAATTTTTACCTAATTTTTGCCATATCAAAGCTAACAAACAGGCAATAATTAAGTAACGTTAACATAATATTCATTCTTGTCGTGATTGCATAATTAGTACGCTCCTATTGTGTAATTTACACTCGAAAATCTCTCAGTTATAATTAAATTACAAATAAAGGAATTTTCCAAACATGTTTCTTTCTGTGATGCAATTCAACATGAGAAGATCTTTCATTGCCCATATTTTCCTATATCAGTCTTTATTTTGGTTACCATCTCTTTAAGCATCATAAATGCTCGATAAATTTCCAAGAAAGCTACCCAGATTATGTTAATACTTTAAGTATGCTATCATAATAAGCTGAAACTGAATTTTACAGTGAATATTCTTAAAAATAAAAATAGACCATCTTCAGCTTCGTTAAACCTATAAAGAGTTTAAAGATATATAAGTATAAGATTTATAATATAAATTATGTTTCATAGAGCGTAAAAATATTAAAAACTCTCTTGCCATCTTGAAATTCCAATTTATGGTATACATAATGGTGCAGAGCTAAAACTTATGTTTTTCAATGAGTAAGTGAGTGATTTCAAAGGATTTCAAAATACTTCAGGATGAATGATCGACTCAAAATGCAGTTCAATAAATGAGTATGGTTTGTAGAAATCAATCAAGAATATAAAGTTGCAAAAATGGAATTGTTCAATACGATATATGTAAGCAATACTCATGTAGATGATCATATAGAGATTTTGCATCCATTTACGGTAAACTAATAGAATGAATGATATGATAAAAACTTTTCAAGAGTAGGCATGAGCTATTACCGTTTTAGAAACGAATTTAAAGTTTACTTGAGCAGAATTGTTTTCTAACTAAGAAACAAGTAATAAAAAGAGCAAAAGAAACCAAAGCGCGACAGTTAGAACAACGTAAAACGGGCATCAAAATGTGAGTTTCTCTGGCATGGAATGTAATCAGCCGTGATGAATTGAAAAAGAAGGCTATTTGCGCATTGGCGCGCTACGTGATGCGAGCTCTGTGTTATTCGATTCGCTAAGGAGATCATTCGCTCTTAATTGAGTCTGCATTGTAAATGAGAACGCCATCACCTAGTCGTGCAGTAAAATTTAACGGTAATGGAATTTTCTGGAAGATTTAGAGGTGAAAGCTACGCTGCTAACGACGCGATAAGGCCAACAGCGTCAACATCCTTCCGGATCTTCATCTTTCAGCTCTCTAAATATGATGTCAAAATCATTCACGGCTGTAATTACACCTTACTGCGTTAAAACTAAACACACCGGGTTGAAGTTGTTGTACATCCCATAAACGACTCATTCTCTCCTTAAGGTTTCGGGAAAGTACTCGTGAGAGATAAATTAAATACGAACTTTAAAATATACTGCATACATTTTCATGCTGTTAAATCTTTCAATTCGGTTGTCTAATATGCAGATATAAGAAAATAATGTCTATGTCCGTAAAAATACGTAGAAGATATAGAAATATTATTACACATATAATATATTACACAGTTTCAACAGCAGCCTTTATTATAAATTAGGGAAGCGAAGCAATCGTAGGAGGACGATTCTTTTAGGCACACGAAGCTGAGAGGGTACAGTCTTTAACATAACTCTATAAATATATTATAAAGTTAACTTCTAGCGCAACATCTCTTTGAGCGATATGGTTTACCCGGGCGACATTTACAATGGGTGACGAGTGGCCAGCGCATCGATTCCACGCCATCTACATCTACATAAGTACCCTACAAGCCGCCCTTCAGCGTATGGCAGGGGGTGTAAGCACAATGACTCTACTTCATTAATCGATTGCTTTCGCGTATCGTTCGCGGAAAAAATGAATTCTTGAAACGACTTGTTCTAGCATCTCTTACTCAGATTTTCCTCTCAGTGTCAGAGCGGCCTAAGTAACATGGGGGACGCATTATGTCAGCTACATCATCTGTGAACGTGTTTTCTCTAAATTTATTTAGTAGATATATCTTTTGTTTAAGCCTTCTATCTTCTAGATATTCCCATCCAGCGTCCTGAAGCATTTGCGTAACACTCACTGACTTGTCGTAACTATTCTTTACAAAACGTATCGCCTTTCGCTGTACTTTTTCTAATTCATGACTACAACACTTTCCTGCAGGATCCCATACACCACACGCATATTCCAGGTGAGGCCTGACAAACGCTATGTAACATCGCTCACGGACTTTTTCTTCTCTCCTACCGACAATTCTCTTCAGGAATCCGAGTTTCTTAAGTGCTCGTCCACATATATGACCCACTACCTCTTAATTCAGATATCTACCCATCTTCATCAAGATGCTGGGTGAACACCGATGAATTTCGGCCCTCACTGGAAATCTTGCAGCCGGTAATTTGATCCGCGGTGATTTGGTCCGCTACGATTTGGTCCCACGACAATTTGGTCCCACAAAATCGTGCCGGAAATCGAACCTGGGACCGATTTCACCGAAGGCGAACGTCTAGCCCATATGGCTTTCCAAGGACTATAAATATATTAAACTCCAAAATATACATTTCTGAAATTTGATTGATGATTAATTATATCGATAATAACATCTCAAGCATATCATTAACGTAATAAAATTTTAAAGAAATTATGATCGATATAACCCAATAGAGAGCTATGGAACTGGATTCCTATAAAAAGTAAAGTGAAAATAGTTGACGTAGATTTTTAAAGCTATTTGATATAATCATCACCTCTCTGCAGTTGTACTGTCTAAAACTGAATGTGTCCTCATGCTATATAAGATGGATTTTCATAGGAAAACGAGTTGCATTGCATCCTTTCACCCATTGCATATACTGTTTCATCAACAGCAGATTATATGGGAGAAAGGAAAATTGTAGGAAATCCACGATTCAATCTCCTTGCGCATATATACTGGAAATTACTGTTTTAAAAACATGCTAACATAACGAGAAGAAAGAGATTTGATGTATTTTAACGGAAATCCTTATCAATCAACTTCCGTAACTCTCTCCTGTTGGAAGCGACAATTTTTTTTTCAGCAATCTCATCCGCTGGGATTGATGAATATCCGGCATTGCAAGCGCCCTTCCCATCGACACGGGCAATGGGATGTTTACATTAAGATTGGGCATTAGCCCTCAGGGCTCAATGATCAATCAAAACTTGTCCCTTCCCGACCCACGCAAGCAAAGTTTAACTCGTCCGTTTCTCAATTGAGCCCTTGCTCAATCTCCCTGCTCATCTCACCAAGCGAGGGGAATTTGAGGTGTGAAAGACATGGAAATAGAAATCTGAAAAATATGTAGCATATCGAATAACACTGCCGCGGAGGATTTTCTTAAAAAATGAATAAAAAATAGGACAGTTCCATATAGGAATTCCAGGAATAATTTTAAGATCAGAGAAACTTGGTTATTGATGGATTACGCATACCAGCCTTCAGAGATGTAGTTAATGGGGCTGGTTTTGGGGTTCAACCCCTCCCCCATGAGAACAGTGCCAATAATAAACGAAAGCATGCGAGAGGATGCTCTTTCGCAATTTTGTCATAAAAACCCCGCAGGAGATTCACAGGGTATACATCTTCAAATCAATCAGTTTTTATTTTCATTACATTTTGGGTGAAAGTATTCCTGCCCCCTGGATTAGGGGGAATTGGGGCAATGCAGCTTTTATGGCTCTAACTCCACCAACCAATGGACAAATCCTGGCTACGCTCCTGTCTACCTAAATTGTAACGCATGTCTACCTTAATTTGTTGGTTTTCCGTAACAAAAATAAGCGAGTAATTAAAAATTAATAGTGTTTAATATGAAAATTCATCATTATTAACATTAATTTCATATTCATATAGAATATTCCCCGAGAGATTCCTGACACGGCGCTTTTACATACACGTTATCCACGAAATTCCATCTAACTTGCAATTACTTAGAAGAAAGATCTCATAACGGAAACGGGGATAAGTTCATGCTAAAGAGATAATTATTGTTTACTTCCAGTGCTTGGATCATTGGGTTCAAACCCCTTCTAATGCAGCATATCGAATAATTATTACCAATATATCGCAGTCTAGTATATTGTCATGCTGAAAGAACATTCAAACCACACCGTTTACAGCGTGCAGATTCGCAGGTTAATTGAAGAGAATGTTAAAAAGTTAATAAAAAAATTGTCCCAAAAAAAATATTAGGAATCAAATGTGTCAGGATTAGCAAATAAAATGGAGGTCCTGAATTTCCGTCAGCCCAGGAATCAGCATGAATGCTGGGTTGAACCTCAAAATCTCCATCATTCAGTAACTCTAACCAAATCTCTCTGTAGAGAAGGATTGAGGCTTAATGAGCAGGGTGAGGAATGAGGAGTTTGTCTTTGCTTTCGTCATTAAGCCAGAATGCTGTGAGATGAAAACATCCACGAAAAAACAGCACAAGGAATTTAAAAATAAGGCTTTACTTAAAATTTAATAAGGAGTGGACAGGATGAATGCCATCGGTATTCCTCTAGCCCCTGAAGATTAGATATCGAAATACGTATTTGATGTTCCTGTCAGGACGGTAGTTTTTCCAGAGTGACGGTTTCATTGATCTGGTCACCGCTTGAGCCCTGGAACAGCCCCTTAAGGGGTAAGGCTTAAGGAGTATTTTAAACCTCTATTTTAATAACAGCCGTGTGAAATTTCATCTCCTAAAGCCACGAACAACTCTTAGAACAAATTAAATGAAAGATACATTTATCTATCCTGTACCAAATAACAAATGAAATCTATTCCATTCAACAAGATATGGTAGATGAGACGCTCCGCATCTAACTACACTCAAAGGGAACGAATCCTTTGGAAGAGACGGTACGTTTTCCTGTACATCTGGCGCTCCTAAAGACGATTGCCTCCTCCAGTCTACCATCTCTCACGCACTCTCGCCCTCAGGTATTGATCCAAACCGCGCGCGGGTTTGCTTGCGAATTTTTTGCGACGATGTGGAAAGCGATTAAAAATAGAGGAAAAAACGCAGCGCGCTGGAATTTTTAGTATCGGCATATCGGGAAACAGGAGATTGGGAAAAGGTATGAAGAAGCAGGTACAAAAAGGCCAAATCTCGATTTATGTTCACACCAACGTTCGGACATTGACAATGAGTCTCGGGAGATGTCATGCGGTAAATTGCTCTGAGCTGACGAAAGTGAAGCATTTTTTGTGCTTGTAACATGGCCAAAGAGTTTAAAAGAAATATTGTAACGGAGAAATTTAAAAATCATGAGAAAAAATCGGGTAAAAAGGAAGCCGCTTACCGCACTTGCAATCGTCACAGTTATGGAATATAAGCTGATATGATTTGCATATAAATTTAACTTCAAGCCACCAACGGCGTACGGCTGGAGATTAATTAACACTTCTATAGCAAACTCGCTCAAAATGCAGTTGCAATTCTAATACTCTAAGGGTCCTGGGACCAGAAGCAACTATTTGTGCTAACAGTTGTTTTCTTGAAACCTTTCTATTTCTCCTAATTTCCGATCGTTGAGTACTATAATTACATAATCATCTGTATTATCAATGGCTTATTTATTGAAGAACATTCTTAATTTTATATTGTTGAACAATGGTAGGATAGTATGGGTGGTCAAAGCATGGTTCTTTTTTTCAATTGAATGCTTTTGTGCAAACTTTAAAAGTTACGATCTCATATTTTACCAGTAGCTTTGTCTGATATAAACATTCAATCCAATCACTTTTACTCTGTATGGAATTCGTCATTAACCATAAAAAATTTTAAGAACTGCACTCACTTTATTTTGTGAAAGTGAAGAGCTTTAAAATTAAAGAGAAGCCAGCAAAAAGTATAACAACTACCGTTGTGGCCCTCCGAGAAATAGGAGTCTGATGTTGGCTTGATAATATCCATAACAAATGTAATGAACATGCATAATATGTACATACAACGTAGAGACCTTAAAAAAGTTTCACACACTTTTTAAAACAGTACTTCTTGATCAAAGGTGCACAAACAGTTTGGGGTGTGAAAAGCTAATTATAGGGGTGCGAGATTTTCCGATAAAGATATGTCATGACCTTATTCGTCACACCTGTTAATCCTTAAAACGTATTTTTTGATCGTGCAAATTTTAAACGCAAATTTTTCTTCCTTGAATTTTACAAAAACTGAAATGTAACACTGAAATTTCGAAATTCCCTTTTCCAAGCATATATATTTGTCTTAGCAAGTTTGGCATCTCAAATATCTGAATCAAAGCTCCGACCCTAGCAAAATCATAAGGTTACCATTGCTTCGGGCCTCCTCATGCGACACCAAACCACGACGGCGGCATGCAGATAACTAGAGATAGGCATCATTGCTTATTAGAACCTCTTCATTAACAAGTGGAACACCCCTCGGTAGATGCTGCCAGATTAACCCCGCCATTACTGCCAAACGGGAGCGTCAATAGCACCTAGCGCCAGTGGAGGCATCGTAATCCGTGTTTGTTATTTCCCATCACGTTCGGAGTTGACTTCCCTTCGTAAATAATTCTCTGGAACCCAATAAACGCTCAGCCCTCGTTATGAGAAGCATCCTCTCCTCAGGTCTCTCTCGTCAAAAGATTATCGCGGGTAACAAGCATCCAAGGGCGAATGCGGAAAATGATATCGCTTGTCTTTTGTTTCCTGCCTCGCTCCATCGAATCCGATTGCCGTGGCATTTGCGTTGACGGCCTCACGAAGCGACCTCGCTCACTTCATGTCACTCCTCCGCTGTTACCAACGACCGCTTTGTCATCGGGAGACCTTACTCTTGCTACATCTCTACCATTCCTTCCTCTCCCGCTTAATCTGCACATTCCATCTGAACGTTTCCTCCTGTTACTCTCTCATCTGCAGCCTATGCGCGGCTGTCGTGTTTTTTCTGCATCTGACTGTCTCGGCGAAATGACGAATTAGAAAATGCGAAGATTTACATTTACGCTTTTAGATTTACATATTCGTGAGTGGCGTGTGGCAGGGGCTGTACCAACAATCTGTTGGAAAGCTTCGCGGAAAAAATTATTACTAATTCATTCGCTACTTCGCAGAAAAATCACGTGTTCGGACTGACTGAATGTAATGAATGATTAAAATAAACGGCAAAAAGTGAAAATTTGTACTTATTCAAAATATTATGGATGATAATTTTTATTACGGTGCTTTGGTGGCTGAATTAATTCGCACCTATTTTGATAATGCAAGCCACTCGCCGAGAATCGTACCCGGGGCCGCTTTCAAAATTTTAAATTTCATTCATATGAATAAGATAAGCTAATATTTGAAACTAACTCAAAATAAATATCTCTTGGCGTGTACGGAGGAAAAATAAAGCAGTAAATGAATATCATATGTAATATTTTTTATTTCATTAACGACATTTTCTGACGTAAAGATGTTTTATATACAATATTATAACTTTAGAGATCTCCTTCGAGGCATCTCGGGCACTCAGTCGCATTATAACAAGTTATATGCTTGATTGATGAAAACTTATAGGATAAAACAAAGATGCTGCATATTTCGACTATGAAATTGCTAATTTTAAGCAATTTTATTTGCTGTTAAAGTCATAAAATTAGAGCAAGGGACACCAGCGGGCTTCGGGTCATCATTTTACCAATTCCGCACTGCCCAATCTCTCTCTTTCCCTGAAAACTTCATTCAATTTTTGCTCATACTTTTCTATCGTTAAGTTTCATAAACCAAGCGGAAAAGCTGGTCGTGTAATTTATCCAACATAAAAAGTGAAACATCATAATATATAAGTCTAATTTTCAGAAGAATTTTACAAACTCTTCTCGAAGATATTTCGAATTATCTCGATTACTTAATAATAAGTAAAGAAGGTTTAATATAGCAAAGTACATAATCTACGGCCTACCATCTTTAGAGAAACTAATGAGGAGGTTGTGGAACTAAGAAACTTTAGACAACCAGAGAGATGACATTCACTCAAATGAGACTCGGACTCAATTGCTGAGACTGAACGCAATTCCCAATGAAATATTACATAAAATATATTTCGCGGAAGAGATGGAGCAAAAAATTTGTTATTCCTCGCAGTCATTATCTAAATTGCCTTTGGTTAGATTGGCGACGAAGAGGTGGCGCCACAACGCCACGGCGTCGGCTGAAAATGCGCATTTGGGCCGAAAGACGAATGAGGGTGGGCATATCCGGGGGTTGATGGACCACGAACAGGGAAATATAGAATTCGAGGGACGTAAAAATAAAGTGAACTTCCTGATTAAAGAGGACCGTTTACCAATTTGAGCAATTTTTCCCCTCGGAGCGAAAGTACTCCTAACCTTAAATAAAGATTAAGCTTGTATCTTGGCATGTAAAACACTAGCTTGGTGTAAATCTCTATGAACAATACCCTACTGTCCCAGAGGAATTTTTGTTACCCATTATCAGATTAGTATCTCGAAAACTTTAAGCATTGGGGACTCTGAGGCAAGGATTCTCCAACGATCTGGTTTTCTTCCCGCATTGACTCCTACTTGAAAGTAAATCATCCTGTACGCCAATAACAACGGGAAATAAATTATGATTTATAGCATGGAATAACAGTTGATGAAACGATAACTTCTGGAATACTTCATTAATCGTAAAGAAACTTTACGAAATCTAATAGGATACGGGAAAGTTAAAGATTGAAATTTCCTGCCAGTTAAATATTCAATGAAAAAAATTTTCTCCTATTAAGTGCAAATACTCACCCAAGAAACTTGAACAATTAAAAAGAACCAANGAAATTCCACCAAGTATCACTTGATACCACTCAAATTTTTCTTACTTAATTCACTCCGGTCCAAAACTCAACGCGTCATTGGCTACAAGAAAAATTCTCACTGAGTTACGAAAAGTTACTCACTACGAAAGAAAACCGCTTTATTAGTATGTATGGACGTACGCATGCATAAATCACCCGACGAAATTTTTTTCCGATGGCACGAGCCATAACTTACATCTCGCGGCATTTCGCTTTTCCCCAACATTCTCGAATCGCTGATCGTCATTTCTCAAACATTTTTATCGATGGAAATGTTTTTATGAGTTCCCCATCAGGGACTCGTATCGGAAGGACATTAGGGAGGAAGTGACAGATGAGAATCTGAAGGGAAAAGGAACGTGTAAGGGAAAAGCGATGAGAAGACAGCGAGTGTGACGGGCAAAGAAAGAGGCGGAGAATGGCTGTTGATGTGAATTATTCGCGACTTTCTCCGATACCCATCGAAAAGAGTGGAAATGTTCACCAATAAGATGAATGATAAGTGAATCGACGTATAATATAAAAGAAACTTATTTATATGAAAAAATGTGTTGCGGTCAACAGACTATTTGTATATTATTGATATTTCTGGACTGTACTTCATGAAAATCCATTTCACTGGAAAAATAACCTACGTAATTACTAATGTTTTTATAGGCCAGAGAGTTTGAATGTAGTGGAAACAAATTAAAACTTATATTTTATAAAAAATCAGNATATTACCTCATTAATTCCTTATCAATAGTCCATATATATGACAAATGTTAAAGAAAACTTCTCCCTCAACTGAACCAATAAGACGCCGTTAAGCGTGCTTGTTGGCTCGGATCCCGTAGTCTTAAGTACCCACCAATTCTTAAGATATTAGTAATGAGAAACGGACATGAAAAATGTCTGACAGAAGCGAGACTTCGTAGAGAAGGGCGAAGTGGCTCGTCCGACTGTGCAGTATCGTCCACGGCCAACGTTCTCATAAAGAAACCGGCCATACAAGATGGTGAAAAGGAGAAGCCTCTTTAAGGATGACACAAAGAAAGGGTAGAAGGTGGCTTTACAGCCTTCCAAAATACGGCCAGTCTGAATGTTCTGGCTCGATAGATTGATTGGCTAAAGCATACGACACGTCCAGAAATAGGAAGATTCCAGACTCGAGTCCCGGTCAGACTTTTTACATATCCGTTTTACTTAGGGAATTTTCCTAGGTGCACGCCTTTACGGGAAAAGTCACCTTTCAACCTTTTCCAATTCTGAGATATGTCTGTCATATCTTTTAATAAGAAGTTATAAATTGTACCTTAATGATCATCCTCTGATATTCTTTACGAAATATTAAGGAATAGTTTGCCTGTATGTGAAAGCTGTGTCCTTTTAATTTTAGGCGCACTTGTACATGATACGTATGTACATGCTACATGAACTATTTCAAATTCGAATACTAATGCTTAAATCACCCCTTTAACTAGTCATAAAGATATATTCCATTTCAGAATGTTTAAAGTTTACTAAAGCTTTACCTTATGTATCATCAGCACGGGCCCTGGTTTATCCCAGGGACACTGTCTTTGAGTTTCAAATTTTCTCTCAAGATACAGCACCGCGGGAAATTTATTTATTTTTCCCCAAAAACAAAAAATAACTTTCAACTTTCCGAAGCAAACCTTTCCTTCCGAGTCTGCGGCAAAGGTATTCGGAAGACGTCCCGCAGATTCCCGGAAAATAAGTTTAAAATACCCAAAGAAATTTTTCTACGGCTTTCCTCATCTTTCCGCTCTTAAAAGCCACTTCAAAAACTCCGCGGGAAAAAGTTGATCCTTGATAAATATTCCCCTTTCCCGGCACGTGTGCCGTCGCACCTCCTGGGAGAGTTTCGCGTGTGTTGCGCAGGTATCCAAACTTGTCCGGGGTCATATCCTTCCCCCTTTCCTTCCCACACGATTTTCTTAAATATTTCATGAAGCTACGAGGTCAAATTTCTTGTAAAACCTCCCAGGTCATGGGAGAGAAACGCTTAGGGAAAGAGACTGATGGAAAAAGCCCGTAAAAAAAGATGAAAGGAGAGAAAGGGAATTTGAGGGTTTAAAGAAAGGGGACAGGGGTATTAAGAAAGATGAAGTAATACAAGGACAATCAGGTCCCTTGAGATACTCCTCTGACGGCGCAAGTGTAGAGTTAGAAGAGATGGAGTGAAAATTATGGTATACCATTAAGTCGATTAATTTTGATTTGGTTATAAATATTAGAAACTCGCTAGGAAGGAAAGAATCAAGGCAAAGACAAATGTTTACATATCCATATAATATACGAAGCAATATATTTGTTATAAAATTGTTTTTAAAAATTAATAAGCATTACCATGATATCAGGACCTAGGAGGCTAATCTTTTGAACAAAAACGATTACAATAAAGTAGTTAGCTTAATAAATTCTGAGATATTACATTCTCGAAATTTGTTGCTGATATTAAGCTTCCTACTATGTGGATGACGATAAAATAGTGAAACAAAAATGGAAAGATAGGACTATGATTCCAATAAATATTAATGAATGATGGTTTCAGAACGTGAAGGGGAGAAATGTAACAAGGTTCATTGTATATTTATATCCCTCTACGACTAAATTACAAATTCGGTCATGAGTAATTGTTAAATATTGGAAACGTATGTATGTTTTGGATAAGTATCACTTTCTTTACAAATGTTAAACAAAAATTAAACGTTTGCTAAAATCTCAAAAGTATCCACACTCCATTTGTAAGATAACCCTCCTTATATTAAGCACATTTGCGATCACATCCTCATAATTGACAACAGTTATACTATAAGGATCCCTAACCGCACCACTTCCTTGATATTACAATTAGTTAATCTAAATGTAAACATAAAGTGTTTACACATACTTTACTTTCTGATTCCATTATGAACATTTTCCAATTCCTCTGCTTGATGTACCTTCAGGTATTGAGAAAATATTGCTGGAAAGTCTTCGCTAACCTGCCTGTAACGGCTGACTTCAAGTATGTAATTATTTTGAAAACTGTTCTGAATAATAGAAGCATTGTCATACTGTAAAATGCACGCCTCCTTAAAATTTGATAAAATTAAGCTTCATGCAAACAGTGGTTATCTTTCTTTGTGTGCTTAGTTTCCTTGAACGCATTAGAAAAGAGACAATTGCAACGTCCTAGCTTCTGATGCATTCAGCCCAGAGATACGCGAGTTGTAATTTTACAACAAAAATCTCTGATGAAAGATAGAACGAAAATATACCCTGCGAAAATTTCCCAACGGCATAATAAACTTTGTGATTATGCCACTAAAGTAGAACACGAGGAGGAATCTCTGCATGGATAAGGACTGCATGAGACGGAGAAGTTTAGCATTATATTCTCTTAACGTTGGCAATATTAAGGTCCTCATCAGAATAGAACTTTAATATATTTAATCTGTCGCTAAATATTTCATATTCATTTTCTTGAGCCCATACGGAGTTCCTCGTTTACGCCATGCTTACTAAGTTGGGCTAGTTAAATTTCCAAGACATCTTCCAGCTCGATAGCTTGATTATTACCGCTTCTTATTAACTTTATTAAATTAATAAATCACAAATCTTATTAAAGATATTCTCAGTATTACTCATTGATTGAAAGCACGTTTATCACATAAAATGTGTAGAATTCTTGGTTATAAATTTTTATAGAATTTCTGGCATTGAATGCTAACAATGGATGTTACTGCTATAGTATAATTTGATATGAGTCGAATTTTCATTAACAAGGCTGATTTATCTTCTCCTTCGATGTTTTTCTAATTTTCGTTCGACCTCATTTAATACTGCAAAAAAGCAATTGACAGGAAAATCGGAATATTATTAATCTTCCTCACGGATTCAACCGAAGTATTTCCTATGTGACGCTGTCAAGGAGAACAATCTGTTTGCTCGATAATGTGTCTTTGTCCTGTGTTTGTTCCATAATCTGTACAGTGAAAGACTAAACAAACGTGCGTGAACGTAAATTCCCCATATTCAGCAAGTTAATCCTGTAGTGCTTCATGTTTTCTATTTTAAATGAAGAAACTTATGCATTCCCTTTTTCTCTTACCTCTATCTACATTTAGCACATTTATGATCAACAAGTTAATCATAGCTGTGAAAACCAGATTATTCTCTCCGCCAAGCTTCTTCTATCACTAAACTATCCTCTATTTCCTTGGAATCTCTTTCTGCCAATAGATAATAAAAACTTATATTCAGTGCTAAATTTCTTGTCCAACTATCCTTTCATAACTTCTCTCCTCAATTATCTACCAGTTTGATATTTCTACTACGCTATACCACACCTAGACTCTCACTTTTCATGTGAGCAATCCCCTGCCACATGCCGAAAGGCGGCTTTGCAGCATAGGCTTATTAACCTTACTATTATTGTACATAACCTTACAAGTAGAAAAATGCTCTGGTGATAAGTATTCAACAAACACGTCTATTTAAAATTACCATAATAAAAGTACCTTTATTATCTACCACTAAAATTACCTAGTGCCTTCCTTCATTGCTGAATTTTATTCCTCCTGTTAATGCTTTTTCCTTATCTAAGGGGACATTTATAAAATCAGGTTTAACTAACGCCAGATCATTGTATTTGCCCTAACTATTTTCTTTTACTGTTTTTGTTGTATATTATGATTTATTATTATTATATTTTTTGTTGCTGTTTCGTCGTTGTACTTGTTAAATTATCACTTTCAATTGGCATTTCTATGTTTTATGTGGCAAATAAATAACTACATAGTAACTGGTAAACAAAGCGAAGCAACGAAAAGAAACGAACCGAGAATTAAACTCGTGCAAAAAAGATGGAAGGAAGAGTCGAAGGGGGGAGAGGAAAAAGAATAGTGAAAAAAGCAAAAAGAATAGGTAGAGGATGAGGAAGAGATGCCTTGTCTGGAAGAGTTAGGAATTCCCGGGGCACCCCACACTACCCTGTCTCGACACTGCCCCCAGTCAACCCTACCCGAAAGGCAATACCCCCTCCATTCCACCCCCACACCCTCTCTTTCTCTTCGGGCTGAAATTCCGCACGCCTCCTAAGTCCTTGACCTCACCGTCATCTTCATCCTCCCCTTCGCCCAGCATCTCAAATCGATAAAGATCCCTAAAACTCACTTCCTCTCTCTCCCAAAGACAGTCTCTCCTTTTCCGTGCCCATCGGGAACTCTGCAAACACGCGTGCGACCCGTTCCAAGAGCAAGAAATGGAAGAGAGAGAATGATGTGGAAAATAAAGCGCAATGTTTGCTTCTCGAAAGGTTTTCGACCGTTTGATCAGAGTTCTAATAGTATGTTTTGAGGGATATCTCGCAGTGCTTTAAAGGCTTTAGTGCTCGTCCGATTTTTATCCGCAAATCGAAGAAACTTGGCCCGTTTTTGTTTTCTTAGCGGTGGCCGATCGTTCGCAAAGAACTATATTGAAAAGCAGGAGATAGTTTGTTCGAGTATAGCTCGATTTTCGCTCATTTCATTGAAATATTAATGCTTTCATATACTTTAAGGTTCGCTTCGCTCTTCTACAATTTTAATGTCGATAGAAAACTAAGTTCAGGTTGAATACTTTCCTCATAACTTTTGCGTGCCTTCAGAAATACTCATACATAACTATACATATATTGGCGTATCAATCGATGCGTAATTTGATGCTTGGTTAGACAGCATTCATTAGAATTATCATATAATGTTCGGTCGCCACAACGAGAAAACAAATATTTTCTCCCCGTTGCAAATTTGCCAATTTCATAGCAATCGTGAAACTCTTACAAAGATGTATACAAATGTATAGACTGTGAAATAAAATCTGGGTTACTCCAAACGAACCATTAAATAATATATATTCTGTAACATTGATGAAAGCGTTCAATTTCCGTAAATGATACACAATTTGTGCTTTCGAAACTCAGATTTCGGAGCGGAAATTACCATACATTAATAGCCATGCAACACATAGTCAAAATTCGCGTATAAATATATTCCTTCGTTGATACATTTTGGCATCATTAAACTCAAGCGCGCTTTTGAATTCTTTTCGCAGAAATGAACCTGAATCGAATAATTTGGGGGAGCGTTGATGAATCCGAAGGTGGGGGAGCGAAGGGGCGATATCCCCCGTCCCTTGACGACTTTATAGAGCTTGCAATTTGTCTGTGGTCTGATGAGGAGGTTGAATTAAAATCAGTATGTGAAACTTTTCCACGATCTCCATATAATCTACTGCACTTATCGCCAGAATTTTCGTGGGAAAATAGCCAAATTTAAACAATTTTGTTTTCTAATTTTTATGATGACGACAAGTAATGAAAAGAGAAAAATGCTCCCTTTCAGTTCATCCAGGGAATTAAATCATTTCCTCGTATAAAATGTAGATGTTTCACCATTTGGAAGTGTGAAACACGGAACACCAGAGAGGTAAGATGGTTTCACTTAAGGCCTTTATTATGAGACCTAATGCTAAATGTGGTCTTTTAATGGAAAAAGGTTCCCCACCACTGGTCAAGGAGGAGAATAAAATGGGAAAATTACATAGATTGAACTCAGCCTTTTAAGGAACAACATTCATATACAATTATAAGCTGATGGCAGACTCGATGAAATAAGAGTTAAGTGTTCGCTACTTGACAATGGCCGAACGTGCCAAAACAGGTCGCGTATGAGTTTTGTTATATTTATGGCAGCGTAATTGTTTCGTGTACTATTATTAGCGTACCAAATGAAATGTTTTCCATTTCTGAAGGCAGGTAAGTTTTCAGCAAAAGTGAAAATGATCATCATATGATATAATGATCAATATGTAAATGTGTAGTCTTAAGAAAAGAAACACTAAGCTAAGCATTCTAAATTAATTACCCTAACCTTCGCCCGTAATTCAAGAGGGATTTTAGCCCTTTCATGGATTTGTAAGCGAGAGAAAGGCAAACTACATTCAAAAGGAACCTATTACTCACGACGTATTTTGACTACATTCATAGAACGATCATTAATAGATAGTCATTCCGTATTTCTGTACAGAAGTAGGGTAGTTTTATAATCAGAGATTTAACGTAATTTACTTGGGGTTTAAAATCTTAAGGCGCAGTCGAGATTCTCGTTCGAGCAGAGCAGCTACTACGTCCAGAAATTAAATAAGCTCTCGTTCCATATCTAATTAAATTCGGTTTTGATTTTTTCCAAGGAGTTTAACCAATTAAAAAATTGAGTGATTCCGCCGGGCTGCTGAATCAGTTTAACGAACTTGAAAATTGAGCTCAGCCATCCGCTAACGGGATCTCTTATTAATTGATCATTTAATTTCCCTCTTCCATGAGAGTAAGTCTTCAAGAACGCCAACGAAATTTATAGCCCCACGTTTTATTATGACATAAAGGGATGAATGTATAACATGAGAGCCGTTTTGGTGAGACCGTTCCGAAGATGGGTGTGTGAGTACTGACGTTTTGTAACCCTTAGACTTTAAGATCGGCTTCTGAAAACTGGAAAGGTTTTACTAATTAATGAATATCATTTAAAGTATCTTTTTCCGTTTTAACTTCTCTTCCGGAGGTATCCATTGCCGGTGAGAATTGAATTTTATTCAGCGCGGTTACGCTGTGAGTCAAGTAAGGCTTTGAATAATTTTGCATCCCTGCTCTTGGATTTAAGAATTAATAGACTTTCCACGACTTTCAAGGTGTTTAAAATTCCAGGTAATTAAGAATTTTAAAGCGTAGCTCCTTCAATTCACTTCACCGTTTATCTTCTATAAGCTATCCCTCAAAAAAAGCATAAATACAATATAACACTAAAAAGTAAAGAATTTAATGCAATTTTAACATCGCCGGCTATTGATGTGGTAAAAATTTCTGGAGTTGAAAATTTCCACTGTTATNACTACCATTTCACAAATTATAACCAGATACAACATCATATTTCAGTGTGATACAAAATCATACAAGTTACAATCCCTTTAAAGTACTTTACCACAATTTTACATAAACCATTCCCATCCAATAAATGGTCGTCTAAAACACAAGCAATTCTCATGCATATATACAAAATAATTATATAACTGTTAAATTTTTACATCTATTTTTAAATTCTTTTATAGTTTTCGGTAAGGGTTTAAGCACTCCTTCAGGTAACCTATTCCATTCTTTTATTCCTCTATTGATGAATGAAAATTTCGCTGCATTCGTCCTTTGCTTCCTTAATTTTAATGTAAGTTCGTGATCACCTTTCCCTATGTAGCTTGGTGTTTATAGTTTCAGATACGTTCTTCCGATTAAAATATTACCCATATTTCATTTAAGCCACACTCTATACGTCAAGAACCACTTCCATCTTTTCTTAAGTAATGCGAAAGCACGAGCTAATTCTCTTTTCATGGTCGCACTTCTGAATATTCCGCAAATTCGCTCGTGTATTTTATATTCAAGATTATGGAAACATAACATCGCACGTGATACGAATGAATCCTACACATTTTGAAGAACTATGATTAAGTATAGAGGAAATGACAATGAAAAGGAAATCGCCTTAACCATGACACACTTCTGTGGTTCCAGCAAGGCGCCTAAAAGACCGTACCAAAATCGTCCTCTGACCATCAGAACACACTGAATTACGAAAACCACAAGAGTAAAGACAGAACGGTCGTCCATTTCCGGTCCGACGTTAAAATAGTGGACAGGATGAGGAATACGGAACAAGAGAAATTCCTCGCTGGAGACAGATGCAGAGAGGCATCTAAATGCCCGGAACGTTCCTCGCAACAATGGAATAAAGGGAATTCCGTTCGCAGAGGCCGGCAAAAGAGATCCACCGTTCCGACAATTAAGTAGCCGTGGCGGTCGCTAAGAGACGTATTCTTGGCATCACTGGACGGAAGTGGACCTGCCACTAAGGATGCCTTGCACGGTTGTGGCGGCACGGGAGGCATCATTCGAAAATCTATCGATCGAATTCCTATTATGTGTTAAACACAGATGAGGAGTATGCCTTACTTTCGCTCTTTCTGCAGAGCTTCATTCGTATTCCTCTAGTATAAACGGCTCATAAACTAGGAAATTTAATATGCTCACCAGTGTCATCAACCAGTGGTCTCTATGGTACTTAACTTCCTTGGAATCCTTGACTGAGTGTGTGATGTAACCGGGTAGTGAATCAACTATAGCTCATAACCTTAACTTTCTTGCTCTTGCTCAATGCTGTGGCTGATGCTAGACTGAGGAGCGACTCTGATAACAAATGTTTTAGCAATCGCATGATTTTGCTAACAAGATTTTATCACTGTTTTTTCGGGCTCGGCTAACGAACACCAATGCACGCGCCTGAACGTTCGCCCAAAAAATCTGAGATGAAATATCAGTATATACAGTTTTACCTCGACTTACGAATTCAATTCGTTGCAGTTCGAAGTTCGTAACTCGAAAAGCTTGTATCTAAAAAACTATTTTCTCATTGTATCTTTTCGTTTCTTTCGGTTCGTGTCGGGAAATTAAGTTCGTATCTAGAGTCAGAATGCAGCTAGATAAAAGTCTGCATGTAAAAAGTTCGTAAATAAAAAAATAATATATTTTTATTGCGTAAAATTGAGATTTTTAAGTCTCTTCCATTTAACCCATCGTCATAGTTCGT
>KZ308121.1:1338645-1362044 GCA_000376725.2 Ladona fulva
GGCAGGGTCCCATACACTACACGCATACTCAAGATGAGGTCTGACTAACGCAAGATAACATCGCTCGCGAACTTTTTCGTCGCTCCGACCGACTATTCTCTTTACGAAGCCGAGTTTTTTAAGTGCTTTTCCGCATATATTATGGATGTGAGTACTCCATGTTAAGTTATTCGTGAGAGTTACTCCAAGATATTTCACTGACTCTACTGTTAATAAGTTTATCCCACGGAGACTGTACGGATAATCTTTAATAATAGATTTTCTTTCGAAGAAGTTAACTACTGAACATTTCTCTACATTTAGGTTTAATTGCCAATCACCGCACCATTTCAGAATGTTATCTATATCATTCGACAGGGTTAGTCTATCCTCTTCACTCTCTATTTTCCTGTAAATTACCGTATCGTCCGCAAATATCCAAACTTTAATATCAATAAGATTGCTATGGTCGCTAATGTATACTAAAAATAGTAACGGTCCGATTACACTACCCTGCGGGACGCCCGAGGTCACCTTAACCACGTTAGAACTAATACCGTCCAGCACTACGCGTTGCTCTCTATCGGAGAGAAAGTCCTTTTATCCAATGTATTACCTCTGCATTGAATATATGAAATACTCATAAAAACCTCATACTCATGAAAACCCAATACTCATGAAAACCTCATATATGAAATAGTACCTACAACGCGCATAATTTTACGCAGCATATGTATCATGCAAGAAGAATCAGAAAAAAATAACTAAGTATAATCTCCATTATTTTTTACACGCGCATTCTTTTTACTCTACGCCAATAGTTGTGCAATTTTTCTAAGAGTAATGAAGAAAGATTACCCAATAAAGAGAGTGATGTAGTCTCGTTAAATTGATCAAAGTTGTCTTAATGCATGCACAATGCAGGAAATAAACTGACAACGAAGGTTGGTTAGTTACGTCTCTTCCACTTGTACCCTTGACTAAATATAAACGCTAATGAGTGGAGACGTGAGTACAATGCTATAGAAGGGGAATGTTATGTATGTAGATAAATAAGCCTGAAGGTCATCTTTGACAGACCCCTCCACTAATTAAATGAACCTCATTTGTGATAAAATGACAAAAGTTGATCAACACCACGTTGCCAAGACAACTGACCAAGGGTCGCCACATATCCGTGGCTTCATGACTAATTTATTCGAAACGCCCGACAAATATCACCCATATTATTCATTGATTATGAGTGACCAACCAAGGAGGAACTACCCAGCCTAGACATCCCGAGAGAAAGCTGCTTTAAAAATTCAATTATACCGCGGGGCGATGCAACTATAATTTCCCATCGGATCGATAAACCCGTCCCGCCGAAGTGGCAAAGAGAAGCCGGGTAAAATAAATCGACGGGGCGGTGATCCTATTGGATCTCTTATGAAGTAGAGGAGGGAAGCAAAAACCGCCACCACGGACACCAGAGGGCACTGACGCTGCCTACCGAGAATTCCTCATGCATGTGAGGTGTTCCATCTCCTGTTTCGCTAACGCCCTAAGAAGAAGCAAGCCACCGCGTGTTGAACTCCCTTTCTTAAGAACACCCACTGAGGAACAGAAGAAGGTTTCGTCTTCCTACCGCCTTTCAAAGAAGAGCCCTCGAGCTCTTTTACCGCGAACGGCGAGGGTATGTGTAAGTTATGTTACGGATAAATAGCTCGGGTGGATTTGCGCTAACCTTGAGGCCGCTCGAACCGAGGGCAAGAGGTTCGCAATGCGATTCTCGTTAGACGGAGGCTACCGAAGCTCAAATGAAATGGATGGTGTTCATGAAAACTAAAAGCTTCTTTATTCATATCACTAACAACTAATGAACAACTATTTCCTTGGAGGCGATTTAATCATTTGCCTCAATAAAGGTCTACGAAACATCTTCCAGGTTATAAAATAGAAAACGATTAATTATTAGCGACACTGAGATTATTAGTGTGTAACTCGAAAATTATTTCAATAGAAAAGTAAATATTTCATTTAAATTAATAATAATTTCTAATACATATTATGTAAAATAGAAAAAGATGAGGAAAAAGAATCAACTATTATTGTGATTTGTCAAAAATTATTATTTCCAAGCCTAATAAGTAAAAGAAACGATTCTGATGAAAAAATGACCAAAATCCATCCACATTTAATAAGAAATCATAAGACGATTTTTACGATTTCTCTAAAATTAGTTCCTACATGTATAAAATGAACCCAAAATATTAACAACTTACGCAAATTAAAAAAACTACTTAACATATTCATGCATTAGTCGAGGCTTATCACACTTGAGTATATTGAATCAATAGTCATATATAAAAGAATTGATTGATCGATTGAAATATTAAACTAATTAAAGAATTTCTTTGATTAATTAGCATTTATATTTCTTTAACTTGTCTGAAAATCCACCGCTCGACCGAAGAATTGTAATAAATTATAAAATCAATACGGATGTAAAACGACCTAGAACCTGATTTACGATCATAAATCAATAAGTTCGCAACCTTTTATATGCTAATAACAGGAAACCCTCGAGGCATTCAATGTATTGGGAACACCCCATGTCACATGAACTAATAATTTAGCAGAAAATTCTGCTAGTTTCCCGCGATAGTTCAGTATTTTCCCTATACTTCAAACACTTTTATTGGTGCCCCAGAGATTCATCAATTTCCAATAGGTCAGATTTTATTAGACACTATGTCACTTAATTTATTGAAATATTTATCACCCATCCTAGTTGAAAGCTGAAATATTATCATAAGCATTCCTGTATAGTTGTATCCCAGATTTATGTTAAGAATTATTCACCAATCGCATTTCTTAATTATCAAAAATAAATTTAAGGATTAATTTAACACGGGTAATCAAACTGGCAATGAATCAAGTGCTTTAGTGAAGGAAGCTAATACTCATAATAGATTGAAATGTCATACTAAAAATTAAGGAAATTACATAGATAAGACAAATGACGAGACGAAAGACTAAAAAATCTTTCCAGGGTTGTCGACAGCAATGGAACATATAATCTCGTTAAGTAACAGAGGTGCCTCAAGGTCTAAGTCGTTATAGAACTTTACAAGTCTGGCCATATAATAGATGGATATACGAGAAGAGAAAGGTGGATGGAAAATGAAACAGCTGACTTGCATCAAATGTAATTAAATAGAATAAACGTGATCAAAATGGATGCGAAGAAAATGTAAAATTTTGGTAGAGGATAGAAAAAGTTAGAGTTAAATTCACTCTATGTTTCGTTAACTATAAATTCATATAAACAGCACTTGCTTTAAACAATATAAATCCACATTGACAAGTACTTTGCAAATAACTGTGTTAATAACTGGTAAGTAGAGCTTAGGTTCGATTAGCTTAGGAAACGAGATAATTATTTCATAAGTGAATATGTAGGTATAATAAGTGATTTTCCTTGCTCGAAAAGCATTCTTTTAACAGTATAGAATAGACGCGGCATGGTATTTCAGTGGTTAGAATACCTGCCCCGGAAAGTAGGAGACATGGGTTCGTGTCCCAGCCATGTCGCTATTTTCCACACTTGTTATTCCTTTGGGATCAGCTACACGACTTCATCGTGTAAAGAAATTCTCCCTTCCTTAATCCTTATTTCATAAGTATATATATCTCCCAATAACTAATGGATTTCGTGAGCAACATTGATCCGCCGATCATCTTCATGAAAAACTGAACTAATCAGCAATCAGGTATTGAAGGTAATACAATTATCCAAACCAACCAAAGTTTACGGATCTCATGCGATTAAGATTAGGGAAAGGTGAATAGCATAGCACGGAAAATCCAAGCGGCTGAATCCCAAGGGAAAACAGGTGTGAAAAATGGCGAAACGACTGGGACTCGAATCCAGGGCTTCCACTCTCCGGGCATGTATTTTAACCACTGAACTACCATGCCACCTATCTTATCTCATTCCCTCGTGGCAAAATAATTCACTTCTAGTAAGAATTATTTATAAAGTTACGAAAGGAGCTGAATCAGAAAAGAGGCAATATATTTGTCATAACAAAATAACCCATCACCTCCTTCCCGAAACAAACTTAATACGTCAATCTGAACGAACGAAGAAACGGCCTCCATATCTTTCGCCGGAGGAAGATTTATACGCATGGACCATTTATGCATCATAAAACACCGAAAATAAAATGGGAAGCTGAGGCGGAAAGTTGGTTCCAAACGAGCGAAAAAGCGACTTGAATAGTAACCCGGCGATAAAGTCAGCTTCGTTCGAACGGAAGGTTCAGATGCTCAGTCCATTCCATCTTTAGAAAATTCCCCGCGAAGCCCCCACACTCCCAGCGATCCACAACAAACGGATCCACCCTCCATCATCCATCACACAGCAACCCTCTCGCGTCACAAACAAAAATAAAACGACCAACACAAACAACTCTTCCCCCCCTTCTCATTCCATTCCCTCTTTTCCTTCCCGTCTACTTACTCCAAGTCCGTCCCTCTCCGTACTTTCCACTGCCCTTTTCAAACACGTCTTTCATCCTCGCCCTCGCTCGCTTCTAAATCATCTTTCCAATCGATTTCATCCGATCCTTAATTAACTTGCAATGAAGCTTTTATTTTCTCCACCCTTCAAGACGTGAAGCAAGAAGTTTAGAAGTCCGAGAATGGGTGTTTCAGCACAACTAAAGCAAAGTCGACCTTTATTTTTGCGTTATAATCTTTGCAAATGAGATTCTTGTTGAAAATGATGAACAAGCTCATACAAAAGTAAATGTTATACTCTTAATTTGGTGGTTGCTTTATGTGATGAGGTTAGACCTAAGAAGCCCTCGCATCCACTTGACCCCGTATGTCTTTGAAACATTCCACAAAAACGGAGAGAGAATGTTGGTGGGAAAAAATCGTAACTTAAGGTTGAAAAAGAAGATTTTTTGCTGGAAACCACTCACAAAGAAGGGGGTGAATAAACTCGCGAAAACTTGAAAAAAATACAATGCTCAATCAAAAGATAAAATTAGATAACACAATAAATACTCATAATTGCAAAACTGATGAGGCAGATTAAAATTTAATTTATAACTTTTCAGTAAATTAAGAAAAAATACGTAACCGGAATGGGCAATACGTCACAGTCGTCGTAGTCAACGATATTTAAACCGAAAATACTACACAAAAAACATGTAGATACCAGTCTATTAAAATTTCACCTCTTCTGTTGATGAGAACCAGCATTAGCCTGAGGAAACAGATTGTAAGTTAAATGAATGTCTCGTGACTCACCGAAAAGTATATAGCACATTTGTAGATATAAAATACAAAAACAGATAGAGTAAATTTTGAGTTCCATAATCCTTTAAGGGCCGTGATATTTTTGTTCGAGCAAACTTATACTGTATTAAAAACATTTTTTCAAGCATATGGCTTGAGTTTTTCCTAATAAATTCTAATCACTTTGTCAACTTTAAGTTAACATCTCTATGTTCACTAGGGTGCACTAAGCATATTTGTTCAAGAAACAGCTGGATGGAAATGGAGTGACGCGTGGTATAAGGTCAGGCTATGATTCATCAAAAGGGACGTAGAAACGGGTTGATAACTCATATTCTGTAAAAGCAATTACCGGATGATTTCCATTAACCATAAAGGATAAGGTAATAAGTTAACGCTGAAGATCAGTATTATAATATATTGATTTAATGAGCATAGTAATACTTTTTTACGAGTTATTCTGTAAAACATTTAAATAATTTGCGGTATACTCTCTCTTTTACTTTTTCCGAGAACTTGACTCTGGAATAATTATTTCCAGTGTCTGAAATACATGATAAATATTATGATAACTTGTTAGAGTTAAAATGAAGAATGTAGTTTGTATCCATGCCAATCCATCATGATATGCATGAGATTACGTATAATTTTCTTAAACTCTAAAAAAACATTTTAATACAGACTCCTAAAGAGAACATTATAATACCGGGTCTATATCTCTAAAAATTATTGCATAACTTCTGCTGTAGACCAACACCAAGAACTTTTGATAGATGCACTAGAGAATGAGACTGCCCATATAAAGGAAGCCTATCTAATTTCAGAATAAATAAATGTATCGAGGACCATCTTAAAAATGTAACGACCCCTTACTGCCTTGGAAATAACATAACCAACTTATTTTACTAAAGTAAAAAAAAACTGTGCAGAAAATTGAAATACAATGAAACAAACTTATACAGGTAAACAAAGCAGTAAAAGGAAAGCAGATTAACATATTAGGTTATCTTTTGGGAATATTTCAGTATAATACAACAGTTGAAAGAATTAGCGACATATTGTTACATATTCGATTCCACCATTGATTTCCTCACCGATAGTAAATCACGCCTTCAAAAATATAACAATCGTAACATTTACTTCGCCACAATTAGACCAACTTTTATCGCTTAAACAAGATTTATTTACTCTAAATTCAAATGACTTCCAGGAACATAAAGTTCAAATACTGAGTCGAAACGAGCATTCAGCTGTAACCTAAGCTGCTGCATCGGTAGAACCGGCTAATTATAGAACGTTTATTTCCTCGCGCAACTTAGAGAGGAGAAAACGACGAATAAATTACTTTCAGATGTTTATCACTGACTAAGATGAATAAATAAGGGAAGGAACATATTCATTTGTCCATTATCCTCTTTACAAAGTGTTTCGTTGCCGGAAAACATCACGACAAGTAGCTCATTGCCAGTTATTTAAATGTTACTCTCCGGTGGTTTTCAGGAAACGATTGGGAGTACCAATACATATAGCAGATTTACCAATAGTACGTATGAGCATATCGGCAATGTGTATCAATATAACAATATGTGATACTTTGCTACTTTTAAAAATAAATCTATACTTTAAGAAGGAAGTAAGCGATGATAAACGCTTGGTTTTCTAATTTTCTCTAATCCTACTTGAGTTAAGATGAAGAAATGGAGGAAAATGAAACAGTTGTCAATTAAACACCACCGTCACCAACGGCTGTTGGTGACGGTAATAAAAGCGAATAATTTCTTTAGTTAACCCGAAAGCATAGAAACACGGGCGTAAACAAACTTCGTTCATTAGGAGACCAATCAGTTAATAGGATAAACTCAAATGATGTGTCTATATGGAGCCATTAATAAAAGAACAAAATATTTCTATGAATTTATCAAACCAGCGTACTATAAACAGAATCAAACAATGATAATTTTTAAATAAATAATGCCATTATCACCATATTTTCGTACTTATATATCAAATACTATATGCTCCTGAGCCTCGATATCACTAATAAAAAGGATTTCTACGCCGCAAATCCATCAAAATGAGTTATTGATTCCAAGAATTTCAAAACCGGTTCGTTTCCGGTTTAAAATCGAAAGGGAGGAACATATTCACCGTTCGAGTACAAACATGGAAGGAAATTTTCATTCTCGATACGTATACCGTCTCCGCGGCCCCTTACATTATACATACTGATTCTCCACACTTGCACTATCATGCTCTGCCTCTATCACGAATACCAACCCAGCATCTCATCCCCGTTACTTGCCGTACCTTTCTCTCCTTCCTAATCACTTCGGACTTTCAATCGACATAAAATTTATTTTCCTGCCGCGCGGCCCCTCTCGTGTCCTACCACGTAACCTTCCCCCGCCCCCACTTCACTCCGCTGCATCCTCCCCTCCAGCCCCCCGGAGGCTGGGTCTTCTACATTCCTGACGGATCATTGGCCGCTGCGCGTTAGCCTCAGGTGATGCAGTGCCGGCAAGAGTGAGTTGGGGGAGATGAGTCACATTCAGAGGGTTAAGGAAAGGGTTTGGAATGGAGCGCGCGTGTGTACGGACGCGGATATGGAGTGGATTGTTTTCGGGGGCATTTTGGGGGCCGAAAAGGAGAGGAAGAACAAGGGTAAGGAAGCAGGAAGAATGAGGAAAAACAAGGGAGACGGTAAAGGAAAAAGAAGCCAATGGATGCGGAAAGCATCAGAAAGAAAAGGGAAACTAAAGAGGAAGAGTCAAATAAATAATCTTGGAATGTCTTCTCAACTCAATTGCCATAGGCCATAACAGCTATTTATTAACCACCTACTTTTATGAAATTTATTTACAAGAATATGCAACTAGTAAATGGCTTATTCATCTTCTAGGTTAACCTCCATAGCTTACTAAAAATTTGAATTCATCTCTTCAGTCTAAACTTCATCCCTTTGTATTCTTTGTATTTTTAAGTTTCATTTTTGTCATTATCAGAAAAGAGAACTCCAAAGCCGTAAAACACCAATGTAAAATAAAGGGGCACCTACCTCCGGGTGGTTCCATTGCTGCCTTTGGTGGGCCCAACGTTGCAGGGGAATCCACAGTATCCAGAACACTAGATGCGTATACCAAGTTTCCATCTTCAGTAACACTGTCGGACTGTTTATTCCCCTTTATTCTACCTTGGTGTTTTACGGCTTCGGAGTTCTCTTGTCTGATAATTTACTAACAGCCGTGTCTCTTTTCTTCTCTTACCTTCATTTTTGTCGTTATTAAATATGTAGTGATTACCGATTTTAAGATGTAAACGTATTATTTGCATGGAAATGTGGACTATTGAACGTCATGATACAGCTCTCTGTATTTACTCTATATATGCACAACGTNAGCCGTGTCTCTTTTCTTCTCTTACCTTCATTTTTGTCGTTATTAAATATGTAGTGATTACCGATTTTAAGATGTAAACGTATTATTTGCATGGAAATGTGGACTATTGAACGTCATGATACAGCTCTCTGTATTTACTCTATATATGCACAACGTTGCACCTCCTGATATCAAAGAGTGTTTACAGTGATTGTAAGTAAAAAGATAAGTAATTCTATTATTCATGTAAACGTATTATTTGCATGGAAATGTGGACTATTGAACTTCATGATACAGCTCTCTTTATTTCCTCTATATATGCACAACGTTGCACCTCCTGATATCAAAGAGTGTTTGCAGTGATTGTAAGTAAAAAGATAAGTAATTCTATCATTCAATAAAGCTGGTAACGATTGAAGGGGTGAAAGAGAAGAAACTGTATAAAGGGCAAAAGGAATCAAGGAGATATTCGAAGGAAAAGATAGAAAAGAAATGCTACAAACGAAAGCTATCTTCAAATACCGGAATGAAGACGTAAGTCTTCGGAGAAATAACATCAATTAAGGAAAGGGATAAGAAGCGAAGGAAAAGTGAATGGTATAGAAAAGGAATGATATCGAAAAACGAGAAAAAGAAGATTTTGGCTGCGGATGAAATTGATGAGGAGGATACCCATATAAAGAGGATAACTTCTGAGGACAAGTGAGGAAATTAGGAAAAGAAGCGATAAAGGGAGGGAAAGAAAGAAACTTGTCAGGAAATCGAAAAAATAGTTTCTGCAGGAGGAAATAACGAGTGAAGGGCGAAGACGAATTTAAAAGGGAGGAAAACCTAAGATCGAGATGATTGCCATGGAAGAAAAAAATGCACCAAGCGAAAGAGAAGAAATGAAAATGGGTAAAAATAGAGGAAAAAGTAAATAATAAAGATAGGATGAGCTCTGGGTAAAAAGTTAAAAGAAGAAGAAGGAAAGAACGACAAGAAAGTGAGATAAATAAATTCTAAAATTAGCAATAAAGGTTAAAGAATAAAACAAATCAAAGAAATAGCATTGGGACAAACATAAAAAAGCACAAGGAATGTATGGAAGTAGATGTCCAATGGTAAAGACGTGAGTAAACAGGGAGAAGGAACAGTGAAAAAGAGAAATCTATGTATTAGTAATTATTATAGTAAAACTAATTTCAATATGGAACGAAGGATGAAATACTGTTGATAAGATTGAATAAAACTTTTTCAGTTAATATGGAAATGATAAAAGAAATAGAAGTAAGTATTAATAGAAAGAGGATAAAACACATTTTATCATAGTAGGGGAACCTTCGGCCTTCTCTGGCGTTCTATGCGGCATTTTCTGTTATTTCTGTAAAAACTCCATGTATTCAAATGATTTTATTCAATACTTTTAAGTGAAAATAAAATTTAAAATACTGTACAGTAAAGCCTGCCTAAATCATATTTTAAGAATAATCCATCTTAGTTTTTTCCCTTTAAATTTTTACGTGAATTACAACCTTATGGAAATTAAAATCCTTTCAGAAAGAATTAGAATACAGGAGTTTTTGTTTTAAGCTGATCACTATACAGGAGATATATACATATATATTCCTCACATAGGAGGTCTCTGGTCACAATAGACAGAAGGCCACTATAAGCAAAACAAACTATATTTAAGTCGTATAAATTTTGCGGGGACCTATACAATATTGGTCACATGGACCAGATGGTCAATGTAGGGAGGTGGTCACATTGGCAGGTTCTACTGTATTTAAGTTCGCTTAGCGATTTCATTCGTTTTCTCACGCACAATTTTACATTGAATACTTACAATTACATTTACATGTTAAACTATTTGAATGTAGGCTATACGCCAATCAGGTACTGCCTGATGGTTTCATACGTGCCCTAATCGTTTCTTGTGGTCCCCATGGTACATCCAACCTTCCGATGAAGAAAGGACCTCCACCCCTACTTCGTACTAATCACTTGGAATATAGATTATCCACACACAGTAATGATCCGGAGAAACGAAAATAGGACTCATCGAAGCTAAGAAACAACAACAACGATACGAGGTAGTAAGAGAACCATCCAATAACTAGCAAAGATGTAAGAAAATTCGAAGAAGGAATGCACAGCAATGACGTGAAGCAAAGATGAATGAACGAGATGAAAAAACACAAAAGAAACGGCAAACGTACCGTAAAATAACTGGAGACAAAAAGGGGGTAAGAAACGGCAGGATGAAAAAACGTTGATAGAAATTTCAGTCAAAGAAACGGTACGGAATTGGCAGAATTAGGGCTAAAATGGTACGAAGATGAGTACAAATGGAACAAAAAGGGGAGATGATGAAGCCAAAGCCAAAACGAGCCAAAGCTGCTTGAAAGATTATCAGACGACAAGAAACGAAAAAGAGCATCAAAAGAAACCGAAAATATGGAAGAGAAGATACCGAAAGGGAGCAAAAATATCTGATAGAGAGGAAAAACCCAGCGAGAAAATGATTGAGGCAGTTCGAAAGTACGAAAATACCCCAAAAAAAGTATAACAGATGTGAAGAGGAGGAAAAGTTTGGGGGTTTAAATTGGTACAGAAGAGAAAATAAAGCATACAACCATACGGCCGGAAAAAGTAAAGCTTTGCGTCTCATCCTTCTAAAAAGCCCCGCTTTTATCCAAGGATTTCGTCATAGCGTTGGGGAAAACAGGCTAATTTCCTAAGAGGTCGTAAAAATTACGCCTCCCAAAATCCACCCAATGTAAAAAACCCCGAATGTCAAAGTGGATTGAAATAAGCAACTCATTTCAACGGCCGCTTTCCGAAAATTGAAGCGACGCGTATATCGGCGGAGGATGGAAGTGGGCTTAGCTCCATCCCGTGGGGGATGTTAATTGTGCCCCGCGGGAGGAGCGGCATCGTTTATGGGTCGATGAGCCGAAGGGACGGAACAATTCAAATGAGAGTGAAAAAGGGAGGCAACCTAATCCTCGGATGCAATTTCTCAGGGTAATGCACGGACCGCGTGTTCGCCGAGAGGGATGACTATGTTTCCAAAGTGTTTGATGAAATAAAGTACATATTAGTCAAGAGGAAGTGACAAGTAGGAAAAATAACTCCGAGCTTTACCGGTTTTCCCACGCGGAAGCGGGCAGCTTCCTTGAGCATATGCTGTATTGTCACCGTCATCCTCACCTCGAAGCGATAAAGTGGTGAAATTTCGCGAGAATTCAATTACTTGGAAATGATAGTAAGAAGAAAGAAAAACATATCTCCATCTACGTTAAAATAATACATTTCTATCGTCGATGCTGCATTTTCAAATTTATGATATAAGAAAAGCCAGAGGAAATAGAAAAATGGATAGAAAAAAATTTTTTAATGGTCGAAAAACCTATAAGCAAAACATTAAAATGATGAAAGCGATAGCTTACGGAAATAAATCATATTTTTTAAATCTACTATGTCGGCCTCAACATTGTGGAAGCTTTTCATGATGAAAGAGGAATATATACAACTGGTACAAGCTACCACAGGATTGAAACAGGATTGAATCCAAAAATCAGGATTCAATCCTGTGGTAACGTGAAAAGTTGTTCTTATTCCTCTTTCATCAAATCATATTTAAATTACGAATACACTCAATCAAGGATGACAGTTTTAATAACCAACGTCACGCATCGGCAATGAGAAATTCAGATATTAATATGATTAAAATTGCCTTGAATGACCAATAAAAATCATACTGTACGATAAAATCGAAAATTACTCGATCAAAAGTCATGGGACACACAAAGAGGAACTGGTAAGACTGAGGACAGTTAAAATACTCACAGATTGCTCATACGCTAATTTGAGGAACACTCTGTTTGTTTGGAAATGAAACGGACCAATCATCAATGCATCCCATAATGGCATTTTCATCGTACTGAAAAGACCCTCGTTAACCGAGATCAAAGTCCACACTTTTACTCTAGATGTAACATTTCGATAGAAAGTATGCTAATTATTTGAACGTGTAATCATATAACCTCATTCTGTTAAGTATGCATCGCTTCGAAATCGATCTCGGGGCAAAGAACACGTTTCTGACCTTTTGAGCAGACGCTTCTCTTCTCTCCGTAAACATTTGCCTAGCATAACACTTTGGTCAAAGTCTCTTTTAAGTTGGCAAATAACAAAACTATGCAGTACCTGTTTAAAGCAAACGTGAAAACTTTAAAAAAGCCGCAGAATTATGTAGATTATTTCCTCCGAATAATATGGGAGTACGGGGGAAATTAAAGTAGGATATATATCAATCATTAATGCAGTTTTGTCAATTGACGGTGATTATGAATTCACAATGAAAATTATCAATACATTTTACGAGGCCAATCCGAATTACTTTTCTAAAGATATAGTAAACATCTAAGGAAACCTGTCGCATTCAAGTTGAAGATAAGTGTTATTTACTCGACTTTTGTAGTGTAAATCTTTCAAAATCTAAAAAATGTTTCATCTTAAGTTAATCTGCAGAATGCAATATTTTCAAACTACATCACTATTGCAGATAGAAGAAAAAAAAACATTTTTCATCCGCAAAAAGTTTCTTAATTTTTAGAATACTTACTGCCTTGGAAATAACATAACCAACTTATTTTACTAAAGTAAAAAAAAACTGTGCAGAAAATTGAAATACAATGAAACAAACTTATACAGGTAAACAAAGCAGTAAAAGGAAAGCAGATTAACATATTAGGTTATCTTTTGGGAATATTTCAGTATAATACAACAGTTGAAAGAATTAGCGACATATTGTTACATATTCGATTCCACCATTGATTTCCTCAGCGATAGTAAATCACGCCTTCAAAAATATAACAATCGTAACATTTACTTCGCCACAATTAGACCAACTTTTATCGCTTAAACAAGATTTATTTACTCTAAATTCAAATGACTTCCAGGAACATAAAGTTCAAATACTGAGTCGAAACGAGCATTCAGCTGTAACCTAAGCTGCTGCATCGGTAGAACCGGCTAATTATAGAACGTTTATTTCCTCGCGCAACTTAGAGAGGAGAAAACGACGAATAAATTACTTTCAGATGTTTATCACTGACTAAGATGAATAAATAAGGGAAGGAACATATTCATTTGTCCATTATCCTCTTTACAAAGTGTTTCGCTGCCGGAAAACATCACGACAAGTAGCTCATTGCCAGTTATTTAAATGTTACTCTCCGGTGGTTTTCAGGAAACGATTGGGAGTACCAATACATATAGCAGATTTACCAATAGTACGTATGAGCATATCGGCAATGTGTATCAATATAACAATATGTGATACTTTGCTACTTTTAAAAATAAATCTATACTTTAAGAAGGAAGTAAGCGATGATAAACGCTTGGTTTTCTAATTTTCTCTAATCCTACTTGAGTTAAGATGAAGAAATGGAGGAAAATGAAACAGTTGTCAATTAAACACCACCGTCACCAACGGCTGTTGGTGACGGTAATAAAAGCGAATAATTTCTTTAGTTAACCCGAAAGCATAGAAACACGGGCGTAAACAAACTTCGTTCATTAGGAGACCAATCAGTTAATAGGATAAACTCAAATGATGTGTCTATATGGAGCCATTAATAAAAGAACAAAATATTTCTATGAATTTATCAAACCAGCGTACTATAAACAGAATCAAACAATGATAATTTTTAAATAAATAATGCCATTATCACCATATTTTCGTACTTATATATCAAATACTATATGCTCCTGAGCCTCGATATCACTAATAAAAAGGATTTCTACGCCGCAAATCCATCAAAATGAGTTATTGATTCCAAGAATTTCAAAACCGGTTCGTTTCCGGTTTAAAATCGAAAGGGAGGAACATATTCACCGTTCGAGTACAAACATGGAAGGAAATTTTCATTCTCGATACGTATACCGTCTCCGCGGCCCCTTACATTATACATACTGATTCTCCACACTTGCACTATCATGCTCTGCCTCTATCACGAATACCAACCCAGCATCTCATCCCCGTTACTTGCCGTACCTTTCTCTCCTTCCTAATCACTTCGGACTTTCAATCGACATAAAATTTATTTTCCTGCCGCGCGGCCCCTCTCGTGTCCTACCACGTAACCTTCCCCCGCCCCCACTTCACTCCGCTGCATCCTCCCCTCCAGCCCCCCGGAGGCTGGGTCTTCTACATTCCTGACGGATCATTGGCCGCTGCGCGTTAGCCTCAGGTGATGCAGTGCCGGCAAGAGTGAGTTGGGGGAGATGAGTCACATTCAGAGGGTTAAGGAAAGGGTTTGGAATGGAGCGCGCGTGTGTACGGACGCGGATATGGAGTGGATTGTTTTCGGGGGCATTTTGGGGGCCGAAAAGGAGAGGAAGAACAAGGGTAAGGAAGCAGGAAGAATGAGGAAAAACAAGGGAGACGGTAAAGGAAAAAGAAGCCAATGGATGCGGAAAGCATCAGAAAGAAAAGGGAAACTAAAGAGGAAGAGTCAAATAAATAATCTTGGAATGTCTTCTCAACTCAATTGCCATAGGCCATAACAGCTATTTATTAACCACCTACTTTTATGAAATTTATTTACAAGAATATGCAACTAGTAAATGGCTTATTCATCTTCTAGGTTAACCTCCATAGCTTACTAAAAATTTGAATTCATCTCTTCAGTCTAAACTTCATCCCTTTGTATTCTTTGTATTTTTAAGTTTCATTTTTGTCATTATCAGAAAAGAGAACTCCAAAGCCGTAAAACACCAATGTAAAATAAAGGGGCACCTACCTCCGGGTNCAACGCTAAATTTTAAACTGATTTTTCCTTACTTCATTTCTTTTAACATTTAAAAATTTATTCTTTGAGGTTTTGAAAAGGCTATGTCACTTCCGCCAATGACCTTTACCATAATACAAATACTTATAAACTTCATTTCTGCTATGTAATTATTGACGGTAGAGATGCGTTATCGATTAATCACTACTACTAGTACATATAGAATTTCACCGATAAAATATCTTGATTCACAAACATCGAACTATAAAGTTACAATGACTAACATCATCTTCTAAGGCTATTATACCTCTGATACCACCTGAGTCTTATGCTCTTAAAAGAACATCATTTTTCAATCTAATAAATCGAAATTTACCGAGCGAAAGATATCTTTAACGGTTCCATAATTCAGTTCCATCCTCCTCCTGGAAGCAGCCCGATTTTAATCTCGTCTAAGATCGCGATATGCGATTTTATCTCCGACTTGGCGATAGTTTTACCGATCGATTCGGAAGCGGTTCGAGCGTCCAAGTCAGCTCGGAAGCAATTCCTAAGGAATATGTCCGCCTATAGGCTATGCGGTAATTTTGTCCATGCTCCGCCGTGTACCATCCGTTATCACGTAAAAGAAGCGGGAGTCAAAAAACAAAGAAGACGCGAGAATAATACGGCGGTGAGGCTGAGATTGTGTCCTGCGGGCCATGGATAAAGATCGGTCCGAATGGAAACACGCTCACGATTTTCTCGATTCTTCGTCGGTTCCTTTTCCATGCCGGAGCGGCGGCGAAGCGTGGCCACTCGTAGAAATCTCCGGTGTGGAAGGAAGATTGTAACGAGATGGTGGATGGAGGGAGATGATGTAGGAATAAATGGATTGAAAAGTCATGCGAGGAATGATAGGCCTTGCTCTCCCTTTATAACGAGACAGGGAAGACGATGTTCCTGCGGACGCGATGAGGAACAACTTAATTCAGGATGGGATTATTCCGCGAGCTTAGAGGAAAAAGGAATGAAATATTAAACGTAAGATGATATGCAAGCGCACCTGAATGCAATTGGATTCACGCAGGGTTTGTCAAACCCTAAAGTGCGTCGACCCCTTACGGAAATGTACAGCTATCAAAACATACTATTCACACCTATCGTTCAATATGATCTATAAAACAATCAATATTATCGATATTATTAGCACTGTATCATCGAAATGTAATTTATGTAACTCTACATTTTTCTATCCTATCTTTTCGTCGCGGGCGTTTTCTTGATATCAACAGTTTTTTATCCAACCAAACTTGTTTTTTCTTATTTTCTTCCTTTATCAATATCATATACGTATTTTTTAATATTTTAAAATTATATTTCCGGTATTCTTGCATATTTTTATTGTAAAGTATAGTTTTTTTATATATTTGCATAGTTTATTTGAATATTTGTTCTATACTTTTAGTTAATAATCGTTTTCTATTATTCTATTTCATTCCTCAGCAACGGATTAAATACAAGACGGGACCATTGTCTCAGTTTTTCCCGAAATAAACGAGTATGCATGAATATTGATGTATCCATATCGGTAAACGCTATCCAGACATATAAATACAATCGATCCATAAGAATCTATCAGTAGTGTGGGTAAATATTAAAGATATTATTTTTTTTATTTTTCTTATCAAAATGATTAATTACGTAATATCATATTGAAATTCACAGGAGAGAGAAGGCATTATTATAGCACTGAGCCGTAAGTCTCGAAGGAACTCTTCCATATTGGAATTGATCTGAGATACCGCGTAAATATACGGAGAATATCTTCTCATCCGTAAATGTATGTACAGTGAATTCTCGGTTTGAAATTTCTTGCATCATTCAAAGACACGGACTTTGGTTGCCTAATAAAGGAAGTAAGAAGGGAAACCATTTGCATCGCTGGGACCTCAAATTTTCGATAGACACATGTAGAAATATAGAAAAGAGCTTCTTAATGTGGCTAAATTAAAGTTAAAATAATAGACGATATTTTTTTAATAACAGCACTTGAGATTCTGGAAGACTGTAATATAGCAACCAACCGACAATCGGGAGATCCGGGTTCGAATCCCGGTCCCGTCTGACTTTTTTCATGTCTGTTCCTCCTTGGGATTTTTCCTAAGTGCACGCCTTATCGTGCCAAGTCACCTGAGCTCTAGACCTTGTGAAATTATTAATTTAATATTCTCACTCCATAGCAAGAAACCATCACATATTTTTGATGATGGGCGACCGACTTCTGCTTTTCACGCCAATCATCAGTTGAGAAATAAAGAGCATATAAAGAGCAGATAAAAATAAAGAGCGCTTTTCAATAGTTCTCCCCAGAATCTTAGGTATTTTGACATTGGGCGAAACCTGTGTTCCATAAGTATTTTTTCAGATCCGGGTTCATTTTTTAAAGCGGTTGAAAGCGGACGAAAAGAGTTTAAAATACTTCTCTGCGCAAGTAATAAATTACATACCTCAAGTTAAGGATTTACAGAAACAACGTAAAATAAATGGGTGGTAAGAACAGCATTTAAAAGAGGCATGAATACCAGGTTTTACGAGGAAGAAATAATTTAACACTCGTTTTTATTTCCTGAAAGTATTAAAACCCTTCGCAAAAACTCACAACAGATAATGAAAGCTTGGCTGGGTTTAAATGAAAAGAGGCCCCAAGCTATTTCGCTAGTGAGTTCCCTCCCAAATCCCAATAGATATTTCTAAATAATATTGTTGGAAGGAAAATCACTGAAATTTTGTTGAGATATTAGAGCACCTTGTGTCAAAAGAGGTCAATTATAGTTTCAAAAGTATCACGAACCTTGACTGGAGGCCCTCAGCTTTAGCCTGTCAAGTCCTTAGGTAAATCGGACCATGTATGCAAGCATGAAATATAGCCGTAAATTCTTGAAATCATTGCCAAATTTATAAATATATTTTTAAAGGCGTCACGGCTCATACTTCTATGATTAAAAGGGATAATTTAATGGATAGTTTTATTGATTTTTTCGGACTAGAGTCTCCTGTTTGATAGACATTCTAACCACAATAAAATATATAACTTCATCGATTAAATCTGAAAATGCTACTGGTCGAAGTCTTGAAATTAGAAGTGGAACCACTTTCAGACATCCTACCTGCTTAGTTAAATAGCACAGGGGGAATTTAATGAAAAGTAAATGAGTACGCAGGATACCACAGATACACTTACGAAACGTAGTCCGTAGGGGAATAATTAGAAAAACGCATTAATTAAATTAATTTTATCCATTTGAAAGTACGTAAGTTCCCATGAAATGCTATATCATCCCTATTTTAGAAGTAATATATTTCAGCACTTCTTGTGACAGGAGAATAAGAAACAAAGAAGACTAATTTAAATCAAATTAAAAATTTTGGGTATTATGAAAGAAATGATTTTCAGGTAAAGTATTTATAAAATTCTGGTTATACTACTATAATCAGGGGATATTTAAGTGAACAAAGCTTAGAATACAAGACGTTTTAGAAAAGAGTTAAAAGAAAAGACCATCGCTGGTAACCAAATGGTAGATTTAAAGGATACACTTTTTGTCATTTCGAACTGTATTTCTGAAACTTTCAGAGTAAGCGTTTGGTGAAGAAAAACATGCAAAAATTGGTCTCTTTCTCTTTAAACGAGAACATGCATGTTTTTATCTTGTTTCGTGAAAAACAAGGAAAATCAAATCAGTGACACATAATCTTTCAAGGAGCTAAGGCGTTATGATGTAAAGGAATACCTCTTGATCTTGTTACATCCTATTTGAGGAAACACATTGAATCGTATGCAAAGGTAAAGAAGTTAACGAGATTACGCGAATACCAAACAATAGTCGAGGAAATCTAAATATAACTTTACTGGGCGAGAAAAATGGTTTTCCGAGAAAAATGAATTACGCTGCTATGTGATACATCCACGAAGCCATAAATGACCCTGAGAAAGATATCTGGAGTCAAGAACGGTGTGCAAACAGTTGACGTGTACATGAATACCTATAGGATTGAAGGTATAACGCATGCACAAGGAAGTGCTTGACTGTGAGAAAGCGAAAACAAAATATTTACAATGAGTACAATATTTATTAAATCAACTGACGTTATGTTTTCAAAAGATAGAAAGGCGGAAATTTTAAATGGATTATTTCAAGTAAATTTAAATTTATAAGCATTAACGCTGAAATATACAATCAATGGTAAATCAGAAAAAAGATTGAGGTGCTATCTCCCAATGGAAGCCTAAACTTTTGTTAATTAATTGGGAATCAGAATCAAAATTCTGTTTGGGCCTACTAAACGACTTAAATTTCTTCGTATTATTTATTAATTCCCTAATACTCAGCTTTATTTGAAGGGCCTTCACCGCTTTTCCATTTTCTAATCTTTTTAAATACATGTATAGCTAGTCTCTAGTATATTTTATCAGTCATATGGCACAGAATAGAGATAAATGTTTCTTTCATTTATTGTTGTCTCAGTCTTGTTCATGGCTGCATTGATATGAAAGCTACTGAGTGATGCAGAAAAATGGCATTAATTGAGGTGTCTCTTTATAAAACACTACGAAAGTTGTTAATCATAAAGCCATTGTGTTTCACTTACGATGGACTTGTATAGCATTCTGGCTCAGCGGGAAAAGCAAGAGCAGATTACCTCACTCCTCACCTTGCCTAATAAGCCTCATTTTCATCTCCTAGCTGTTCGTAGCAAATGGTAGCGGGGATGAGTTGAATACTTTACAGACTTTGTCACCAATACCAAAAATAAACTCACAAGTAGGGAGAAAACTCATACGAAGTGACTTTGCACCATGGAAATGCTAAGGCAAGCATTAATGGAAATTTTATGCACTGATGTAACGGAGCGTTGTGGTGACAAATAGAAACCGTTGCTGAGCACATCCATTGATAGCTATTTCAGTGTTGAATACTAGCAACATTGTCCTTTGTATAGGGATGAAAAGAAAGTTTTGAATCAACCCATAGAATATATGCTAGGGATGAAAGATGCTGCTTAATTTAGTTCAGTGCGCTTAGTGAACTTTACCGCTAATCGGACACTATTTTAGCTCTTCTATCTTTCGAATGTATCATGGAAGAGGTTATAAGAGAGTGTACGAAATTATGACGAAGAATTACCATAAAATATAAATATCTAAGAAGAAACCTGTGAGATAAATCTCTGAACTTAACTTACCCACCAAAATATTAAGATATAGCCGATCCCGCTGGAACTAAGACAATTCGAGGCACCACTCTGCCGCAAGATACGCTTTGCGATCGAAAGAAAAAAATCTCATATATTCTAAAAAAATAGTTTATGTTAATTCTTCAAAAATCCGTGGTGGCGAAAAGCCGGCGAAAAATATCTCACGTCAAAAAGGCGGCGGGGAAACGTCTTATTCTCAATCCCGCATACGTGAACCATTTTTTCAAATGTAAATACCTTTCCTTATGAATAAAAAGAATATCGATTGATCTATGAAAAGAAAGAATGCATTAAGTTTTATGGAGCGCCTAGGAAATGAAGCATAGAAGACATGGTGAAACATTTGAAAAATAGGCAAAAACTAGAGCGTAGAGAAGTTATGAATGAACTTTTAGGAGTCTGGTCGTTAGGAGACAAAAGAAATAGACCGGTGAGATATGAAATCAGGTTGGATAATAAAAATAGGTGTAGCATGTATGATCGATGAATGGGACGCCCTAGATCCATATAAAAAATTACGGCTATTCTTCTAGTTTTCTAATTTAATTTCTTTTCTACGCCCATCAGCGGCTGCCATGGGTAATAAACTGGTATAATGTAAATCAAGTAGGATAATTGATTCTATGACGCTCTAGCTAGGGGAAAATAAAGTAACATTTTTAATTATGCACAACTTATCGACAATCTATTTCCCTAAAAATTAAATACGGACTGTTGAAAAACTGGACATACGGATTGTTTGCAACTCTAAGTTTTCTTAAAAAGAAAAAAACGACGAGGAGTTCCTCTTTGAACGTTTAAGTATTCGTTGACAGGCAATGACATTTCGGATTAGGCGCTAGCTGAGGGCCTCATCTACTTTGGGGCCTCAATAAGACTACTCATAAATTCTCAATAACAAATTTTTCTGGTTTTTCGCTTCAAGAAAGAATTATTTTATATTTGTTGAGTTAGTCTACATTGTATGTTTATATTATATGTATTAGATTGTTTAGACTATTCATGATTCTTTGTAATTTATAGAAATACTGGTGTCCCGGATAGCCAAGTGGGCAAAGCGTTCGACTTTGGTGAAAGCGGTCCCGGGTTCGATTCCCGGTGGGGGCACACAATGACCGTAAAAGATAAAAAAACAGGGAAGAAAGAAAAAAGGAATACATATATACATTCTTAATCTTAACAGTTGAATAGAATTTAGCATATTAGAAACAAATAGATTAATAAATGATTACATAGGAGTACAAAATTAATGTAATAGGTAGAAGGAATAAACTGAATAATTTTCAAGGTTTGGAGTGAGGAACAGATTTTACATTACACCAAGTTGTACTTTTCTTTTAGTTTTAACATAGGATTTACAAGTCAAATAGGGAAGAAGGAAACAAACAAAAAAAATATATCTACAACCAAATAATACGTTAGGCGTTTTCCGAGGAATAACTACTTTCGATATCGCCGGTTTTGAGAAATAAATAAAAAAATAACAAACTAGAAAATTTTTAGGTTTTCAAAAATGTGTTCTTTTACCCAGCTTTCAATGATAACCTTATCCTTTTTTGTCAGATTACTTCTTTTTTCCAATAATTTCCTTATTTCTCTCGAACACAGATTATAAATCTTAACTACTAGATAGGGAAATTGTAACTGTGATCTACTTTTTTTGTAGTAGGGTATCGCTGCATTTCTAGAGATTTTACCTCTAGTGTCATATCTGTAGTGGTTTGTTTTCAGTAAGTTTAAGATTTTTCCTTTTACATATTTGCTATATTTTAAATGCTAGAAGAATGCGTTCCGCGTACGTAAAGGGGTGGCGATTTGCCTCAAGTCGCTTCGCTTGCTGCACCAACCGACCGTCAACTACTTCATGACATTTTGACCCCTCCTGATCCCACTCCCTTCCTAAAATAAACCTCCCGCCTGACTGCTTCGTTCTCCCATCTCAATCTCGTGCAATGCGCCCACGAACGAAGATTAGCGAAGGCTATTCCGCGGTAGATATTCACCGGAACATTAGCGAGATAGGCACGGAGATCGAAGAAAAGAAGTAGGCCAATGTCGCCGTTCTGGAATTATTTTCATATCCCGTTTACTTCTCCGAACGTCATTGGCTCTTTCAATGTTATAATCTCTTTTAAATCTGGGGTAGATCTCTCAGGTTTTCCTTTTGCAGAAACATTGGTGTATGCCTGCAAAGAATTAGATTTCTTTTCGAGATTCCAATTCGCTTGCTATTCTGCGAAATCGCCCAATTTCAAAATTTCAGCCTTTGTCGCGTAACAATTGCTTTTATTTGTTGTTTTTTCTAACATTTGTGTATGGCTTCGCTCTGAGTTTGTGACATTTATTTATTTTTGTCAGTGAATTGAAAATTTGGAATGGTTTGGAAAGATGTTTTTCAGGTGTTGGAATATTTTTTATTTTTATATCCTAAATCATAACGATTAATGATTTTTCGTCCATTTTAAACATTCGTAATCCATTAGTCGTGCGTAGAAGCATCGCACTGGAGATTTTTTTCTTTGTAGTTCATTCGGGCGTCACAACACGTTTGATAAGTTATTTTGATCGCAAGTTATTAAAGAATTCCCGAAAAACGTTTACTCGTTACGGGTTGTATATCACAAACCATGCTTAGAATTAGAAAAAATCGTATGTTCAATTACAGAATAAGATTTTTTCTTTCTGTGAACGAAAAATTTCATTGGATGCCTGGGTATTTCACCCAAAGACGGTT
>KZ308121.1:1370006-1387858 GCA_000376725.2 Ladona fulva
TGGGAATCCTTAAAAGATAGGAGACTAGAAGCTAGATTGCGATTGCTTGATAAATTTAGGGAAAGTACATTTGCGGAAGATATAGTAGATATTATGAGACCCCCCTGCTACCTTGGACGATCCGACAATGAGCGCAAAATAAGAGAGATAGATGCTAGGACGAGTCGATTTAAGAATTCATTCTTTCCGCGAACTATACATGATAATAATAGGCTAAAAATATAGTCCGAACGCCGGTGATTTCACCCCCTGCCACACGCCGTAAGGCGGCTTGCAGGGTATTTATGTAGATGTAGATGTAGATGTAGATGTAGATCAAATTATCTTCGAATATCGAAGTAAATTATTTTCTATCCATTTAAGCGAGGTATCACTGTAAAATTGTTGAAATCTCTCATTCCTCTCTTATTTTTTCACTTCCAATTGAGGTTCTTCTTCTTCACTTCAAGTATCAGGCATTTATCCGCCTGTTACGGTACCCATCTTTATCTAGGTCTTCCAACACTTCGTTTTCCTGTACATTTATAGTTTAGGACCTGTAATATTAATATTTATCTGTCCATTCTCTTTACGTGCTCTTTCCATTTGCCTCTAGTTTCTTTTATTTTGTCATTTAGATTGAAAATTTTAGGTCAGTTCTCATGTCTTCGTTTCTTAGATGATCTGTTAATCTACGGCCTTTCACTTTCCTTAAGAATCTCATTTCTTAGGCTTGTATTCTGCTTTCTTCTTTCTTTGTTATTGTCTATGCTTCGCTTCCGTAAGTAAGTGTTGGTGTAGCTATAGTTTTATAAAATCATAGCTGCGCCTCTTTCTTTGTTTTATTTTTATTTTTCAGTGTTCTTCAACTTAAGGGAAGCAGTTTTAGACCGTCGCTGACTTTAACAAGGACTGAAAAAGCAATGAATACGCCGCTGGTTTCATTCCCCTCTTCCTTCGGAATATCTTCCCGTGGAATACCAATCCACCACCACTTTTCCTTTCTCAGCCTCGACCTCATCCATTCCCTCAGTTCATGTGCATACAATATGCGAGCGGAAGGGTTAATGTCAATGCCATCCGGGCGGGGGCGCATCGGTCGCCCCTTATCACACACTCAGATTTCATCTCCCTTTTCTCTCAAAGCAGCTACCTAGAGGCAAACGAACCTACGTTTGCTCGAGAGTTTCCAGCTTCATCAATCTATCTTGCGGAGGAAACTATGTAAGGCAACGTCCAGGTGTTTTAAGAAGCGATCGCTCCAAGGTCAAGAGCGCAACTGCCGGACCGTTTTCTGCTTCCTCCAACCCGTGGGCGTTTGAAAATCGCGCGACTCGAGAATTTATTCGACGGATGCTTATCGGCGAAAACCTCCGTAATTCCCTTGATAAATCCCCGTTTCTTATCGCGATTTATTGAGAGGAAACTATGAAAATTAAGTCGGAAGTCCAATCGTTATATAGAAGGAGCGCAAATATCCTGCGGGCACGTTGCGTCTTGAATGGACGTGGGCTTCCAAGGTGATGTTTATTTTTCTCCGTCGCTTTTAAAAGTGCAGCCGTGCGATTTCCTGTGTTATTTCTGTCGGAAGGACCTTGGCGCGGAATTCAGTGCTGCCTTCTTTTTAAGAAGTTAAAGGAGCTGTCATTGGAACACCCACGAACTTGGAGAAAATGCAACAGATCAATACGGAAAAATGAATAATTGTTCATTTACGACCTCCGGCTGTAAATACATACANTTTTGTGGTTAGCGATGGAAAAGTTGAGTACCCATCCAGAATTCGGACCAACGACTTTACAGACGGGCAAAAACATTCCAACGGTTGCACCTCGAAAAAGAAGGCAGAAAAACTTTTCGTTTAAGCCCTAATAAATTGGGGCCCCGAAAATTCGTAGTGCTTTCTTTCCTTGCGTAATAAAATTAAACGGCATCAAAATAGGATGATGTATAGCTCAAGTATCTTCGGTAACCGAGCGAAGCGTACGATTACTGAAGATGGAAAAGTTAATAATTCTCCCCTCAATCTCGATTCCACCTCATCTCTCCGTCTCAAATATTTCCCTCCAGCCTTTTAATATAATTCAATAACTCATCTAAAAGGGACCGCCTCTACGGATTTTTTTCACCACACACTCTTCAGCATGGACTCAGGGTATGCGTGATTCGGTAATCTTCCTCATATGTAATATCTCCCATAATTTCGAGCGCAGGAATGTTTGAAGTCCCTGACCGAAAGAAGAGATGTGCCTCAGGCATTTTCCTCTCCTTTCCCAACCACTGGTTTCAGTGGGGGACAATCCCTCTCCACCAATGGTTATTTCAGTATCTATCATAGTCCAAACATATTCTCGCGTGTCTTTTGGAACAGGATAGGGAAAAATTATCTCTCGTTTACCTCTGTCTCAGCATTCCTCGTTGAGTGATGGCAAGCTAGTAACTGAGATACGAATTATGCTGAATAATGGCATTCTGGTCATTCCTTAAAAGTGGAAAGTGTTATCCATTGTGCTATATGGACTTTCACCAAAGTCCATTTAAAGGTAGCACGATTGTTGCAAATGCAGAAAAATGAAACTTTAAAAAATTTCCTTGTCCAAATGGACAATGAATCAATTTCAATACGCCTCATAATTCATTACTCGGTTATTTCTATTCCGCAAATTTGAAAATTCTAACGAGTTCATAGTTTGTAAAATGTATTTGACCATTATGACATTTTAATTGACAGTTAATATAGGCGAGCAAGGTCTTCATACCATTCTGATTTATGCAACATGAAAGTCATTAAAGAAATTGACACTGAGCAAGATAAAAATTTTCGGATTTTACCCTTGATTTAAAAAAAATAGGCTATATAAATATTGAAATAGTACATTCTTGTGCGCTTAAGTACTAAATTAACCTAATTCTTGAATTATTTTCATTTCTCTTATTTATTTTCGAAAAATCTCCAAAAATCATGAGAAATGCAAATAGGACCATGTGTTACACAAAAACGAACGAGCGATGAACAGAATATTTGATTACCGAAGCCAATAACTCCCGAACGCAATTGTGAGGGTCAGAATCAGAACCTAAAGCGAATCCTGACACGATTTTCGGAAGCTATGTATCCATCATCAGAGACAAAATAGTTTCGTCTAATCAAGAGAATAATATTTTTTCAAAAAGAAATTGGTTTATTCGCGCAAAGGAACACTTTCCAAATTGCATGATCATACGCGAATAGCTAGATCAAAAACTATTTTAGTGATACAAGATAATTATCCCCTAAGAATTATTTGGAATTTATTCACTTCCAAAGCAATGGATGGATAGAAGAGGAAAGGTGGAAAATCCCTTTCACGTACCGATAGGGACTGTGCAGGGTATAAGAGTGAATGCAGATGTTATTACCTTTTAAAATAAGTTCATTGAAATATAATAAACATCGATAAATGTTTACGAAGAATTTTTTTAATTCGTAACAGTTTTAACAAAATCGGTCGATCTACTCCTCTAACATATAAAATATCATTAATTGTCTACAGCCGAAAGCCATCTTGTGGGAAAAATAGAGGATAAAAACAAGAATGACATAGCTGTTAAGGTAAAACATCCTGAGGAAGGAATGGTGGTCATAGGCCATGAGGTTTTGTGATGCGTCACGCACTAGTGTATGCACCACGGATCCAACTGGAGCACTGCCACTGAAGCAATCCCGTTCTACCTAATAAAATAGAATCTAAAAGAATATCGCTATGTGATGGATCAAGCACGACCACCGTACCGCATGGACGTCTGGGCGCAACCCAAATGGTCAATGACATACATTCAGCACGCACGCGAACGTAGCCACGAGTGGCGAAGGATGCACTGATTTCTTGATAACGATCGCTTGGCAGAAAAAGGCGTAGATAAGAAAAGACAGTTCCATACCCGACTGAACGATGTTATATGGGTCGATGCCGCCAATTCATAACTGTCTTCACCAATCCTTTGTTTCTGTGTCGAATACACCATTTCGATCGAACGGAATCAAACCGTCAATCGCTGCGTGCTCTGCGTTAGACGTTTTTTTCACTTTCATACGATCTACGCATCGGCAATTGTGTCGTATGCCCACTGTTTGTACGCGGTCTACATTAGCATAATTTGACGAATAATATTTTAACCAAGTAAATACGCTTAGTATTTAGCATTACGTAATTAATTGTACGCAATTAGTAGATAAGTGAATTAGATGCAATGTTTTTCAGTTAGTCGATTTTTCCCTCAAAGTCAACAATTCAGAGTCGAACATGAAAAACTGTGAGCCAGAGAAATCCCACGGCCCTTGCAAGTACGCGGTATGATTATTTTGTATTTTCCCACATTTTAGATCTTTAGCTTTTTCGAAGGAATATTGAGTCAAACTTCCAGGAAGGCTTAGGAATTAGGTAAACCGAATATCACTTGAGCTAGCTTCAAATCAAGATTTGCTTGACTAACAACTGACCTCAAAAACTCACTGACAATATTCTCGTAGCAATGTCATTTATACTACATTACAATCACAAGAATGACCAGCTATTATTATTAAATAATTGCATTAGTAATAATTGTAATAATTTTATAAGTGCTTCGACAGCTTAGGCCATTTCGCACATGATTACTCACCGGGAATCGAACCCAAGACTACTTTCACCGAATTTGAAGGCATTACCACATGGCTATCCGGAACCTCTATTAAGTAATTATATACAAGCACATTTTATTATTAGAATTACCACAATTGATATTTAAGTCCCAACAAGCAAAAAATATTGAATCCGTTCGAGCGGTGCTTGAGTCAAAGATAAAGGAAATAAATATGATCGAAGATAGCGTTACTTTACCCTTGACATCGCATTATGTCAGAGCAATCACGGGGAGATGAAACTGATAAGTCCCATCCAATCTATTGTTTTGTGGGGTGGAATCTTCCCTCAGATCTTGACCTACTTCTGCGCAGTGACACAAATAGAACGGCAGGTATGCATCCAAGTCGTATATAAGAGCTCACGTCCCAAATGAAACATTCCTTAGGTCATGATTTCATTTCCGGTCTGTCCTTCCGTCGTTTCAATGACAAGAGTCGATTCATCATTTTATTCCCACGCGGAACAATGAGAAATGAACGTGAGTCTTGGAAAGCGAGAGGTATTTGGTTGACCTACTCTGTAGTTTCCATTCGGTCGCATATAACGGCTTCGTTTAAAATGTTTGAAGAGCGATGAATTTTTAGTGATGGATGAACGGACGGTGAAGAACCTGTCGGTCCATGCATCTGTAAATGTAGCTTGCTTTATTGTATTCTGCTTCCATGGTTTCAGAGGAATATGGATCAGAATAAGGTATAGCTCATAGTTGAGTATGTATCAGAAATGAACATATCTTCCTTTCATATACATGAGATAGCATTTTTTTCCGAAGCAGTAATTAGTTATTTGAGTTGTATTAATTTCACTGAGGTAGTGATGCATATACTCATTATCTTCTTTAATGCGTTAAATGGTAGAGGTAATTTTGCACGTTAAGGCGTGAACCTAGGAAAATCCCAAGGAAAAACGGACCTGAAAAAAGTCTGACGGGACCAGGACTTCCAGGTTTGTGTCTTGGTCCCGTCGGACATTTTTCAGGTCCGATTTCCTTGGGGTGTATAGAAACGGCATTATTGAGTAAAAATCTTGAACCATCCGTTTCAGCCGGAGTTTTCAAGTGAGGTAGATACTCGTATAAGTTAATAAGGTTTACGTCTATATACTTTTTCATAAAAATAAGTTGGCCCTCCTTGGAGACCAACCCTTAATAACTAAAACAATACTAAATTATAAAGCTTTAGGGCAAACAATGCATTTAAAATACCTTGAATTGGAAGTAATCAATGATTACAGACATGGAACAGAAACTTAACGAATTCGGGGCTAAAAATTGGGGTGATTATTACAATTAAAAGAAAATAAAGAAGGAAATAAACTCAGTTAAGACTTTATAAAACCATACCTATATCGACACTTACTCACAAAAACAAAGCACGGAAGACAACAAAGGAAGAAGTAAATAGAACACACGATCATGAAATGTGATTCATTAGAGACGAGAAAGGAAACAGAAAATATATTATTTAAGAAAGAAATATCTAAAAACTGGCCTAAGAATAAAAGTAAAATACCGTATTGGCAATTACAAAGAACGCGTAAGCAGAATGGACGAAGAAAGATATTAATTAATTGACCTGAATAATAAATGCAGGGGAAGGAGGAGTGCGGGAAAACCTGGGAACACATGAATCTCGAGACTGACAGATATCAAAACATAGCGATGAATACAAAGAAGTTAAAAGATGCTTTAGTCAATTTTAAGTTAATTCAGCAAAACATTAAACGATTCTATTTGACCACTAGTATAAGAAACAGATCATGAAAAAGATCTAAATATACTATTTTTAATCTATACTCCCCTAATTAACTGTTCACATTTTATGCTACCCTATATCTTACATTTATCACCAACCTTTCTCCTATCCACTGCAAATCATATCTTTCTCTCTAATCTAATTCCCAAGAACTTCGGTACAACTTCTCTTACGTTCAGTCTATGATTTTGAAGTAAGACCCTGAAAACTTGAGTGTCCGAAGAACAACTTTAGGTCCTCGGGAGTATTGAGATTGGAAACAGCAACCTCTTACGACCAACTAGCAAGGTAAACTCCCATTACATGTTCTTCAATTGAATTTATTTACAACTGGATTAAACTTGTAAAGTCTTCTCTAAGTGTAAGGTTAAGTTCCTTACGTAAAAACTAAGAATCGGTACTTCTCGGGTGGTACATAGCACACCTAACATGACATACATACCTAACATGTACATTTATCTGAAATTTACATTGTAAGCGATAGAAGTAACAAATTCTTTAAGCAAATTTTTTTCCATTTTTTTATATATTTCAGTGGTATATTGCTAGGTTTATTCTGCTTATAAACAGCCCGATATAAGCGTTGAATACCCAACAAACTTTAAAAAGAGATAAGATATTTCCTTTGGATTTCTTCTCATATATAAGAAAGGAGTTGTTATTTCCGAGGCCCATTTTCCCATACAAGTAAGCCAAACCAAAGCAACGCTGTGGGAAATCGAACTAAAGATATTTTAGAGCTATTTTTTCCTCTAAGCATTATCGAATTTTCACCGGATGCACCCCTGATTTTGTTGTGGAAACCACAAAGCATTATAGTATCCTGGTAACCATTACCTGAGGAAATGCATTGGTTCCATTTCCTCTCAGACCTCGGATCCCGCAGGTGGGCGAGCTTAAGATGGGACGAGAAAACCTCTCCGTTGTGAAAGAAACTAACCTCGGATTAATGACTACTCTCGATCTAGAATGGCTTTGTGATACTGATCAACATTGTCTGGAACTTTGATAACATCAAACCCAACTATCAAATAGGACATCGACGACGTATGCATTAAAATTCAACTCTCAGTATCTTTTTTACGGTTCAATATCAGGCTGATAAATAAGGGCTGATATCACCTACCATTATATACTATAATAAGTGAACGAGTTTTTTTTTTGATGAATGAAAACTACGAGACTATGATAGAACGAAAATATTTCTTGTTCATCCGAAAAATTACTTTTCAAAACCTCTTTCCTTCCCAAATCTCTCATTATACGTACTAAAAACGATGGCCGTTTTACAGACGCTTAAATAATCAAAATTGTTGAAAAACATAACTTCTTTTCGCTGTAGAAAGGAAAGTTTCTCTTGGTGTTATGAGCCATTAATTTATCCAGTTTCGTTCTGAAAAATCAGATTTCTTTCTTACACTTCCGTCTCGTATTTACATCAATTCAATGAAACATTTCATACTTAATTTAATATACTTCATGTATGGCATATAATATGACATATATAAAAGGAAAAATGTTATACCATTATATTCTGCAAATCCTTGAGGAAGCTATTTGAATGGTACTTCCTCTTTAAGCATTCTCATGCCACTGTACATAGTCCGGAGCTGTAGATATTCCATTGAAAACCATAAATAAATGCATTTACTAAACTCATCCATCAGATACTGACTCAAAAATAACAATCACTAAGGAAAAAAATTATATTAGTCCATTATTGATAAGTGTGCAGCCAAAAAATCATGAGCGATCTTCTACCACTGCCATTAAAAACAACCATCAAATCTCTTGCACATTTCGTTGACGCTTCGCAAGTTCTACGAATGATAAGAAAAGTAAACAAGGCGGATGTCATGCCACCGCCTTGGAAACCTTTCATTTCCACATGTACAGGAAACAGTAGCTCGAGTGTAACAAGCCTCGCGCTGCACGCGTCATGCTCCGCAGTGTTCATTCCGTGTGCACCACAAAGCGCGTGCCAAAGGCCATTCTTCATTGCATCTGAAGAGGAATGTCTTAAAACGAGATGGAAGAGTATTCTGCGGTCTGGGCGCGATACACACTACAATGGTGAGGATTAATTGCTTGGAATCGATCCGGATGCAAGTCTCCGGCGAGGGGCAAAGTTAAGAGCATGAAATACATAGCTGAGGAGATTACTTCTCCAGACAGACAGTTATTGCCAATCGCTGTGAACCAGCCTTTCTTATCCGATTTTTTCAGGTTAGTTACTTCATTTCAGTTCTGCGATTGTTTTTCTGGGTGTGGCAATGGAAAATACACGTAACTGTTACTGAACTATCTAATCGCGGAATTATCGCTGGTAGTTGGGTAATAACAATTGTGTTAACAACAGAATGTTGAAATAGTTGGAGCTGTGAATGGAACTCTTTGGTTGTGTCTGAAGATGAGGCCAACGTTCATAAACCGATTCAAAGAAGTCAATGCCGCATGGAGTTCTGCATTTCTATTATTTAGTCGTACGTATATTTGTTCCGAGCTTAAAAAATGTGTTATTTATTTTATACCAAGAAATTATTTGTAACACAGTAATGCTAACGAGTAATCCAGCTGACAAATATTCAAGATGATGTTCCAGTGTTTTTAGGACTGATCTAACGAATTTTTCAGCAGGGACTAGTGCATCTAGACGCGAACTAAACATTTAAGGTGACTAGATATAAAATGGTTGCCACCCATTGCTACTTAACGGTAATGAGTGTGACAGTTACCTCCTTCTTTTTACGGATATTTGAGAATATATTAACTGCAGCTAGCGAATATAAAATCACGAGAATTAAACAACGTATTGGATAACCAGAAGGTCATGGTGTACCGCATTACAAGGTCAGTATATGCGTTGTACTACAAGATCTTATCTTATAGTTCACTAATATGGTTATCTCATCATCTTGTGGTTTATCACATGCCCTTCTGGATTTCCTATATATTTTTTTAAACCGATAGCCACCAAGTATTGCTTTTGAAGATCCCTCCCATCATCCATCTAGCCGATAATAGTTCAGACAGCCTTCCGGTAACAAACACAAACGCGTTGATGTCAAGTATTTGTTTTACTGAAGAGGGAATCGCTAAACTCTTGCGTACAATTAAGCCAAATAAATCCCCAGGCCCTGAAGGTATTCCGGCTAGAGTATTGAAAGAACTAGCGGATAGCGTCGCTCCTTACCTCCAAATCGTGTTCTCCAAATCAATTAATGAAGCCAGCGTCCCAATGGATTGGAAATTAGCGAATGTTACGCCCGTTTACAAAAAAGGATTAAAGGACGACCCAGGTAATTATAGGCCCATCTCGTTAACTTCACTGACAGGCAAAGTAATGGAGCACATCGTTGTTAGCTCACTAATGAAGTTTTTAGATAGCGCTAGTTATTTCAATAAGAACCAACACGGCTTTAGAAAGTCCCGGTCATGCGAAACGCAACTTGCGCTATTCGTCCACGATATTTTAAAATCTGCCGAGAGTAGTAAGCAAGTGGATGCTGTTTTCCTCGATTTTAAGAATGCTTTCGATAGAGTTCCTCACAACAGATTAATTTACAAATTAAAATTGGCTGGAATTAATAAGGAAGTAATTGACTGGGTCAAAGATTTTCTCTGCGATAGGGAACAACAAGTAGTACTCGATGGTGTTACTTCAAACAGAGTCAAAGTTACCTCAGGCGTACCCCAGGGCAGCGTGATTGGGCCCCTTCTTTTCTTGATATACATAAACGACTTGAGCCACGAAATCGATAGTAAAGTGAGGATATTCGCGGACGATACAGTTATATATAGGAAAATATCAAGCGTGGAAGACCAGGAATCCCTAGCAAACGACTTAGTTCGTATTCAACGGTGGTGCGAAAAATGGCAACTCGACCTAAACACAAGCAAATGCTCCGTAGTAAATTTTTTCGAAAGAAAACAGTTGCGGCAGAATAAATCGTACAGTATTAGCGGAACAGTAATTAAAGTAGTGGACTCGGTAAAATATCTCGGAATCACTCTTACGAATAACATGAACTGGAGCACGCACATCCGTAACATTTGTGCTAAAGCAACTAGAAAACTCGGTTTCATTAGGCGTATTGTCGGTAAATGTGACGAAAAAGCTAGAGAACGATGTTATTTTGCGTTGGTTAGGCCTCATCTTGAATATGCATCAAGTATATGGGATCCGGCAGACGATACATGCATCCGTGAACTCGAGAAAGTACAACGGAAAGCGATACGTTTTGTTAAGAAGTGCTACGATAAAAAAGCAAGCGTTACCAAAATGCTGTCAGATGCAGGTTGGGAATCCTTAAAAGATAGGAGACTAGAAGCTAGATTGCGATTGCTTGATAAATTTAGGGAAAGTACATTTGCGGAAGATATAGTAGATATTATGAGACCCCCCTGCTACCTTGGACGATCCGACAATGAGCGCAAAATAAGAGAGATAGATGCTAGGACGAGTCGATTTAAGAATTCATTCTTTCCGCGAACTATACATGATAATAATAGGCTAAAAATATAGTCCGAACGCCGGTGATTTCACCCCCTGCCACACGCCGTAAGGCGGCTTGCAGGGTATTTATGTAGATGTAGATGTAGATGTAGATCAAATTATCTTCGAATATCGAAGTAAATTATTTTCTATCCATTTAAGCGAGGTATCACTGTAAAATTGTTGAAATCTCTCATTCCTCTCTTATTTTTTCACTTCCAATTGAGGTTCTTCTTCTTCACTTCAAGTATCAGGCATTTATCCGCCTGTTACGGTACCCATCTTTATCTAGGTCTTCCAACACTTCGTTTTCCTGTACATTTATAGTTTAGGACCTGTAATATTAATATTTATCTGTCCATTCTCTTTACGTGCTCTTTCCATTTGCCTCTAGTTTCTTTTATTTTGTCATTTAGATTGAAAATTTTAGGTCAGTTCTCATGTCTTCGTTTCTTAGATGATCTGTTAATCTACGGCCTTTCACTTTCCTTAAGAATCTCATTTCTTAGGCTTGTATTCTGCTTTCTTCTTTCTTTGTTATTGTCTATGCTTCGCTTCCGTAAGTAAGTGTTGGTGTAGCTATAGTTTTATAAAATCATAGCTGCGCCTCTTTCTTTGTTTTATTTTTATTTTTCAGTGTTCTTCAACTTAAGGGAAGCAGTTTTAGACCGTCGCTGACTTTAACAAGGACTGCAAAAGCAAAGAATACGCCGCTGGTTTCATTCCCCTCTTCCTTCGGAATATCTTCCCGTGGAATACCAATCCACCACCACTTTTCCTTTCTCAGCCTCGACCTCATCCATTCCCTCAGTTCATGTGCATACAATATGCGAGCGGAAGGGTTAATGTCAATGCCATCCGGGCGGGGGCGCATCGGTCGCCCCTTATCACACACTCAGATTTCATCTCCCTTTTCTCTCAAAGCAGCTACCTAGAGGCAAACGAACCTACGTTTGCTCGAGAGTTTCCAGCTTCATCAATCTATCTTGCGGAGGAAACTATGTAAGGCAACGTCCAGGTGTTTTAAGAAGCGATCGCTCCAAGGTCAAGAGCGCAACTGCCGGACCGTTTTCTGATTCCTCCAACCCGTGGGCGTTTGAAAATCGCGCGACTCGAGAATTTATTCGACGGATGCTTATCGGCGAAAACCTCCGTAATTCCCTTGATAAATCCCCGTTTCTTATCGCGATTTATTGAGAGGAAACTATGAAAATTAAGTCGGAAGTCCAATCGTTATATAGAAGGAGCGCAAATATCCTGCGGGCACGTTGCGTCTTGAATGGACGTGGGCTTCCAAGGTGATGTTTATTTTTCTCCGTCGCTTTTAAAAGTGCAGCCGTGCGATTTCCTGTGTTATTTCTGTCGGAAGGACCTTGGCGCGGAATTCAGTGCTGCCTTCTTTTTAAGAAGTTAAAGGAGCTGTCATTGGAACACCCACGAACTTGGAGAAAATGCAACAGATCAATACGGAAAAATGAATAATTGTTCATTTACGACCTCCGGCTGTAAATACATACAATTTAGACTGTGATATACCACGTTAACTTTTTTACGATGACAGCTCGATTCTGTTATGCATGTTCGTAAACATCAAAAGGTATTGTTAAGCAGCTGTTGCAAGAAAGAAATGCATTCAAATCACTGTACTTATGATATTTCCGTACATGATATATAAGTAATTTTATGCGTGGTGTACACACAGGAATTTACACGAGTGAACGAAAATTCCAAAACTGATCGCACCCTTTTTGTCTTGCTCTCTATCAGTGCAGTCAGATATTTCTCATCGTAGGCGTTTCATAGAATTACGCATTTCCTACATCGCAGACAAAGTTACAGATCAGGATGCGGCAAAAATATTTATTGTGCTACAAGTATTCACTCATTTTTATGTTTAAACCTGTACAATTTCGACCCAGATGATATGATGATGCTATCATAGTATTAACAGCATAAAGGGAAGGATTAAATTGAATGAAAAATACTGACAATCAGTTAAATTAAGATACTACAGATTAAAATTACAAATGAATGATGTTTTTATGATAAATTACTTCATCAAATGTTGCGTGATGGTTCCCAGTATCAGTTAAGTATAACTCAGTTTGTGTATTATAAGTTTTCCTACCTTTGTGAGATATATTTCTAGGTATTATTACACAATAGGTATTGATAGCACCGATTATATCTCTTTTTTGTTAAATTTTATTTTCATAAGCCGACACATTTCAAGCTAAACTTTTAAAATCTTATCGATGAGTTAATCAAACGACTTCGCTAGTTTATCGTATTTGTCACTATTTCAGCTTCAAACGCCTAAGCTTCACAATCTTGGCTTTAGTTATAAACGTGAAATGTTTACAATACAATGTTAACTAAAGAGCTATTTTTAACAAAATTATCTTAATGATTAACCATTCTTTTGTGATAGAGTAATAATTTTAATCTCCAAGTGTTCCTTATCCGTGTTCAAAGATAATCCCCATTCAGAATTAAAAAGAAACATCATTGAGCTTCTTAATGGGTTTTTATAGCTCTAAACAAGTACAAAAAAATAATGAATTAGTTTCCGTAATTCTTTGCTAAGGCTGCAACTTATATCGGAAGACGAGGATAGATTTGAGTCAGGTTCGCGAGCAAAAAAGATATCAACCGATTAGCTTTTGTTTACAGTCCTTGAATTGTTACAATCGTTCGCGGAACAGTAACTATGATAGGAGATTGCGGCTATTATAAAACATAATGATGACGATTTTAGAGACCAATTCGATTGCTATCTCTAAACTGAAAAGAGCCGAAGATTGAATAGTGCTATTAGATAGTTTGATTACGGATGAAAAACGCTCTCAAGATTATGAGAATTTAACAAGGATAGGTGTGACAGATAAAAAATGACAATATATATCCGCAAAGAAAACAGTGCATTGTAACAGAGATGATAACTGTAATTTGACTTAAATGTTATTCGTTGCTAAGTGCTGCTTATCTCGAAAATATTTTACAAAAAACTCATGCTCCTTTCATTCCCAAGCATAACATTGACTCGTTTCCAGATCTTGAAATAATGTTATCTCAGCCAATGAAAAGAATGAAAGAACCAAGCTGCTGACTGAAGAACTGTGAAGGATAAAGAAGTGAAATACGAATTTGCTAAACAAATGCATTTGAGAAGGAAGAGACCAAGTAGCATCAGAAGTAGCTGAAGATTTTGCGCATATAGGCTTCCACCGGGAATCGAACCCGGGGCCGCTTTAGCCAAAAGGCGAACGCGTTACATACTTGGTTATCCAGGTATCCAGGAACCAGGTATCCAGGAATTTCAGAAAACAAAATAAAGGAGCAAAATAACCGAGTTACATGATACCAGAAGTTGACAATATACTACCAAATTTATACCCTTCCTTTCCCTCTTGAGAACTTTATAATTAAATAAGATCTTTAATAAATAAATATTAATTAATTCAATACTGCTTTTGATTCCGATTCACATTCATTTCAACTAATTCCTACTTTTCTCTAAAGATTACCGCTTCAAAGAGACAAACTTATTCACAAATATGAATAAAAATTATCGAAATTGTTCGCGTATCATGCTGAAGATAACACAAACGGATCTGAGGTTTGTGATACTATTACAAAAAATTCTAAACAATATATGCAGAATTGAAAAGAATTACGTTGCAGTTTTTCATTAATTTTAGGGGCATTAAAAGACAGAAATAAGTAAGAAAGGTACATATCATGCTGTCATTAGACTACGATAGACTCTCTCGGTCTACAAAAGATATAACCGATATGAGGTTATTTAAATGGAATTTTTGTGCTTTTTATTGAAGAATCTTTGGAAGAATATGGAGGATGACTACTAGGAATTTTTAGGCATGCATTGATGTATTTTTTGTTACAATTTTAACTACTAAAGTAACTAGGGGATTCATGCATTTCATATATCATATGGTAAACTCCCATTACATGTTCTTCAATTGAATTTATTTACAACTGGATTAAACTTGTAAAGTCTTCTCTAAGTGTAAGGTTAAGTTCCTTACGTAAAAACTAAGAATCGGTACTTCTCGGGTGGTACATAGCACACCTAACATGACATACATACCTAACATGTACATTTATCTGAAATTTACATTGTAAGCGATAGAAGTAACAAATTCTTTAAGCAAATTTTTTTCCATTTTTTTATATATTTCAGTGGTATATTGCTAGGTTTATTCTGCTTATAAACAGCCCGATATAAGCGTTGAATACCCAACAAACTTTAAAAAGAGATAAGATATTTCCTTTGGATTTCTTCTCATATATAAGAAAGGAGTTGTTATTTCCGAGGCCCATTTTCCCATACAAGTAAGCCAAACCAAAGCAACGCTGTGGGAAATCGAACTAAAGATATTTTAGAGCTATTTTTTCCTCTAAGCATTATCGAATTTTCACCGGATGCACCCCTGATTTTGTTGTGGAAACCACAAAGCATTATAGTATCCTGGTAACCATTACCTGAGGAAATGCATTGGTTCCATTTCCTCTCAGACCTCGGATCCCGCAGGTGGGCGAGCTTAAGATGGGACGAGAAAACCTCTCCGTTGTGAAAGAAACTAACCTCGGATTAATGACTACTCTCGATCTAGAATGGCTTTGTGATACTGATCAACATTGTCTGGAACTTTGATAACATCAAACCCAACTATCAAATAGGACATCGACGACGTATGCATTAAAATTCAACTCTCAGTATCTTTTTTACGGTTCAATATCAGGCTGATAAATAAGGGCTGATATCACCTACCATTATATACTATAATAAGTGAACGAGTTTTTTTTTTGATGAATGAAAACTACGAGACTATGATAGAACGAAAATATTTCTTGTTCATCCGAAAAATTACTTTTCAAAACCTCTTTCCTTCCCAAATCTCTCATTATACGTACTAAAAACGATGGCCGTTTTACAGACGCTTAAATAATCAAAATTGTTGAAAAACATAACTTCTTTTCGCTGTAGAAAGGAAAGTTTCTCTTGGTGTTATGAGCCATTAATTTATCCAGTTTCGTTCTGAAAAATCAGATTTCTTTCTTACACTTCCGTCTCGTATTTACATCAATTCAATGAAACATTTCATACTTAATTTAATATACTTCATGTATGGCATATAATATGACATATATAAAAGGAAAAATGTTATACCATTATATTCTGCAAATCCTTGAGGAAGCTATTTGAATGGTACTTCCTCTTTAAGCATTCTCATGCCACTGTACATAGTCCGGAGCTGTAGATATTCCATTGAAAACCATAAATAAATGCATTTACTAAACTCATCCATCAGATACTGACTCAAAAATAACAATCACTAAGGAAAAAAATTATATTAGTCCATTATTGATAAGTGTGCAGCCAAAAAATCATGAGCGATCTTCTACCACTGCCATTAAAAACAACCATCAAATCTCTTGCACATTTCGTTGACGCTTCGCAAGTTCTACGAATGATAAGAAAAGTAAACAAGGCGGATGTCATGCCACCGCCTTGGAAACCTTTCATTTCCACATGTACAGGAAACAGTAGCTCGAGTGTAACAAGCCTCGCGCTGCACGCGTCATGCTCCGCAGTGTTCATTCCGTGTGCACCACAAAGCGCGTGCCAAAGGCCATTCTTCATTGCATCTGAAGAGGAATGTCTTAAAACGAGATGGAAGAGTATTCTGCGGTCTGGGCGCGATACACACTACAATGGTGAGGATTAATTGCTTGGAATCGATCCGGATGCAAGTCTCCGGCGAGGGGCAAAGTTAAGAGCATGAAATACATAGCTGAGGAGATTACTTCTCCAGACAGACAGTTATTGCCAATCGCTGTGAACCAGCCTTTCTTATCCGATTTTTTCAGGTTAGTTACTTCATTTCAGTTCTGCGATTGTTTTTCTGGGTGTGGCAATGGAAAATACACGTAACTGTTACTGAACTATCTAATCGCGGAATTATCGCTGGTAGTTGGGTAATAACAATTGTGTTAACAACAGAATGTTGAAATAGTTGGAGCTGTGAATGGAACTCTTTGGTTGTGTCTGAAGATGAGGCCAACGTTCATAAACCGATTCAAAGAAGTCAATGCCGCATGGAGTTCTGCATTTCTATTATTTAGTCGTACGTATATTTGTTCCGAGCTTAAAAAATGTGTTATTTATTTTATACCAAGAAATTATTTGTAACACAGTAATGCTAACGAGTAATCCAGCTGACAAATATTCAAGATGATGTTCCAGTGTTTTTAGGACTGATCTAACGAATTTTTCAGCAGGGACTAGTGCATCTAGACGCGAACTAAACATTTAAGGTGACTAGATATAAAATGGTTGCCACCCATTGCTACTTAACGGTAATGAGTGTGACAGTTACCTCCTTCTTTTTACGGATATTTGAGAATATATTAACTGCAGCTAGCGAATATAAAATCACGAGAATTAAACAACGTATTGGATAACCAGAAGGTCATGGTGTACCGCATTACAAGGTCAGTATATGCGTTGTACTACAAGATCTTATCTTATAGTTCACTAATATGGTTATCTCATCATCTTGTGGTTTATCACATGCCCTTCTGGATTTCCTATATATTTTTTTAAACCGATAGCCACCAAGTATTGCTTTTGAAGATCCCTCCCATCATCCATCTAGCCGATAATAGTTCAGACAGCCTTCCGGTAACAAACACAAACGCGTTGATGTCAAGTATTTGTTTTACTGAAGAGGGAATCGCTAAACTCTTGCGTACAATTAAGCCAAATAAATCCCCAGGCCCTGAAGGTATTCCGGCTAGAGTATTGAAAGAACTAGCGGATAGCGTCGCTCCTTACCTCCAAATCGTGTTCTCCAAATCAATTAATGAAGCCAGCGTCCCAATGGATTGGAAATTAGCGAATGTTACGCCCGTTTACAAAAAAGGATTAAAGGA